>JAANSP010001506.1:0-15167 GCA_036850745.1 Homidia socia | reverse complement strand
TTTTTTTTTCAACCATGCATACCACCACTATCACCACAGCAAATGCTCCGAACACTCTTCTATACACACAGGAGTTTTCTTTTCTCATTCAGCCTGATGCTTGATTTTAGACAACTACCAACTTGCTAGCCAACCAGCTCTACTAACTCCACTTGATAATATGAATTTTTAGAAAAAAAAGAAAAGAAAGAAAAATTCCTTGTCGACGACAACCATGAGAGGATGGGATGCAAAGTTGAGTCTGGTGTAAACTGTAAACCATGCATGAGTTGAGTGAGTGGAGAAAACTTATACAGACACAAGATGCTTGCAAAACTCATGTTTTCCAATCCGCTTCACTATACTGTGTGTACCTATACTAACTGGAGGGAGCTTGGGGGAATGAACAGCGAGTAGTACACAACAGCAGCATTACATTCAGTGTAAAAGGGAAAGCTTTTTGTACATATTATGCGTGAGTGTAGAAATCTGTATAAAACAACTATACTATATGTGTCCCTCTCTTATTCTTCCTCCTTACTACTTTTACCAACAGATTCTACTCGAGTTGACTCAAGAGCAATGTACCATGAATACTCAGCAGCACAGAGGCAGACATGCTAGAATTATGCATAAGCATTATGACGACTTGTTACAAGGTCGTCAGTGTAGAAAATTTGATTTCTCCATACAAAAGCTATAAAACCTAAAGTGTTTCAAAATTGAGTAAGTATACACATGACTATATTTCTTTTCACAATAAGATAATATGCTACCATGCTTCTTTCCCCTTTTTCCTCCTCACTTTTCGTCTTGGATAAGCGTGTGGTTCTAGTGAATCTACTATTCTGTTCAAATTTTTCTCACATAATAAAAATACTCTAATTTATTCTTTCTTTTTTTGTGTATGCAACCAATGCAGTTTGAACAAGTTGACTGAACATTTATTGCTGCCTGTCAATGAATTTGGAGAGTTTATAGGTCCAATTAACGAGGAAATATACGTATGGCATCGTATGCTCTTTTCCCTGCTGTTTTACTAATGCTACTTAGAGTACTATATAGCTAGATAGTTTAAAAATGACAATGTCTTTCTTTGGCTTACCTCAGGGGAAGTCACTTCTCCATTTTTCTGCTTGTCCTCCTTCACTTTCTTTTCTTTGCGGAGGAAGCTGAATCTACGGAAAGAGCGTTTCTTTTGCACTTTATTCTTCTTTTCTTCTTCCTTGGTAGGAGTGGTCTCCCCGTTTTGTTGTTGGGGCTCATCCTTTGGCTTCAGCGCCTCCTTGGCAGCATCAGACACCTTATCCACAGCCTCGTTTGCAATATCCTTCATAATATCCTTCATTTGCTCCTTGGCTCCCTGAAAAAATAGGAATGCATTTTAAATGAATCCAAAAGGGAAAAGACGAAACAATGGTTATTAATTCCCCTTTACATTATACACAAACGAGAAAACTTTGTTGGAAAAAATTAACTCATATTTTTAAGTGCCTAGGATTTTTTTCTCCAACATCTCCAGATAGTTCCATTTACATCACATCACCATCATCAACACGTCAGTTTGATAATCTTATTACTTTACTCGTTCGCTCAGCTCACAAAATGTTGCCAACAAAAAAGAGGGAACATTCGTACACGGAAGCAGGAATGTGTCAAAAACTCACGTCATCATCTCTTCAGGAAAAAACCGTTTCCACGTGTTGGAATAAAGAACTCATAAAACTCTCTACATGGTTGTAAGAAGTGTAACTTGTACAGCTTCAAACTCAAACTGTTATATAACTGCCCTCTTTTCCTCACAAAATCTTACTTCATTTCCCTTTTTTTCCGAGAAGAGAAATGAAAAAAATACCTGACTTTCCTTTCATGATTTCACTTAAAACACGCTTTTCTCTCCTTCGTCAAAGCTCTACTAGCAAGTCTAGTTTTCTTCACACAGAATCATGTTGAAATGCTGCACACATACACAACCTTTTCATTTTCCGGATTCAGTTCACTTGCACCCTTTTTCTACGTCTTAAAACTGATTTAGTGAGCGTATCTTTGCTCCTACCAAGATGAATACAGTACAAACACAACAAAAAAGCGTTGATGATGGTTTTGCCTATGTTGCTGTGCGTGCTTTTCGTGGCGGTGGCCTGTGTACCCCCACCAGTTCAATTTTTCTCATCGGGAAATGAATAAAAAATATATTTGTATTAAACTCTTTCAGGAAGTATGGTTTCCTCTTTTTCTGCGGAACTAGTAAAAAGATCGTTAATTTAAGTTGTATTGTGTGCTCCTTCACCCAAAATCAAATGGAAGAATGCTTCACAACAAGAGAGACACAATTCCAACGTAAATATGGACATTATGCTCTATTGATTTCATGGTTATGTCATGGACTTTTCTCCAGTCTCATTCTCACCCGCCACCACCGCTACTGCTATGCTGCTGCTACCTTTTACAACGTTATATGTGTATATGTACCTCAATTGCTGAATGTTATTGCCTGCCGTCTTTCTTCAACTCATTTTATCCCTTCCCTTTAACCATTCTTAATAGTCTTTACATTTTATTCGTCTTCTTCTTTAGCTGCACAACAACAACAGCATCTCGAAAACTGTATTATGTTCCTGGTAATGGAAGGATACACTCCAAACACCAGTACTTTCTCTTTTTATTTCCCAAAATTCCTCACAAGATACGAGAAGTTTATTGCGCCCTTTTGGTTTAAATGAGTTGGCTGGTGCTTGCCGGTAGCCATTTTGTACTATCATTGGTATAAAATATAAAGTGAAGAGAAAGTTTTCTTTCTTCTTCCGGCAGACCATACCCACAAAAAACTCCTAAACAAGTGGTAAACTAGCATGCACCATGCATTTACAATCGTATTCGTCGTTCTTGCCTGGATCCTATATAAAAACCTACAACAAGTATTTTTATTATTGAATGTAATGAATCTATTCTTCTCCCATTTAATTCCTCTCATAAAACGAAAGTAAACTGTCAATTAAGTTACATAAAAATCTTTCCACTAACAATAAGTATTCATAATGGTATAATACAATGAGCACTTTAATAAGTACTACTGCTGGAGACGGCAACGTAACGACAAGCTTTAAACTGGTCTTAATAATGCAACCAATTCGAGGACAAGATGATGAGATGCAAAGACGTAAACGTTTGGGGCTATAATAATAAGAACTCCCTAGGCTATAGTACTAGAGATGCATTCAAGTTTGTATACGTATTGAAATAATAGTAAAGACAATACTGTCAAAAATAACATCATGGAAAAAATACGACATTTGGACTTTTGTTGGAGCATTTTAAAAACTTTTCCATTAGCATGACGCCGTTACAAAGGAAATTACAGCATATGACTTGTCCATTTCGATTTTGCCTCGAAATTGAAATTTCCGAACGTGAACACCACAGACCACAGTACAATTTGAATGTATTTAAAAAATAAAATGCGAAATGCGCATTCCTAATTCCTTCCAGTCAGTCTGCCTGGGAGTTCCAGATTATGGAATCGGCATTATCTCATTTGCAAGCGTAATTTTTTTACATAATACATTTTGGCATAAAATATTTGTCACAATTTGTCTAAATGCATCGTTCTAATTTTGTTGAATGTACTATTTATTTCTACGATAATTGATAATATGCAATTAAACTAAAATAAAAATACAGGTAAATTTCAGGAAAAAATACAATCATCATTCATCATCTGTATTTACAATCGACAAAAAAGTAGATCTTCACAACTTATGTATCTATCATCATCATCACCTACATATTATATTAATAATGAAAAAAATAATTCTTTTGAAAGCAGTCAAGTAATAAAAACTTGCCATTTCCATATGCATAAAGATATCAGTCGACACTAACAATTTAGCCCATAAAAACGCATTCAATAAAAATCTCTCCCATGATGAAGTTGAATACTACTCGCTAGACAAGACAAGATTGAATACAAACGTATTCATTCAAAATTGTTACCAACATTTTGCGATTTAAGTTGTAACTTGTAGGTTGCAGTAGGTAGCAAAATAAAGACATGAAATGGCGAATTCTTTTATTAAGTAATCTAGATACACTACTATTTTTCCATGAACGCACCAACGAGAGCCACCATTTATTACGGACGATTTCCGATGGTACACGATTGGACCAGATACAATCAAATATATAAATAATGTTTAAACACCTTTGGATAAATTTCTTTAATCAAAATTCTTTAAATTAAATGCCTCTTTTTTAAAAAAACCGCCATGTTCTGGCATATCAATACGAATTTTCAAAAACTGAGGCCAGATTCGGTTTCATGATTGAAAAATACACCAAATAAATGTATCGCATGTATAGGTGTACCTAGCAAAAATTTGAAATCGTAACCGTCACTAACGGTCACCGTTGACCTACGTAGTTCACGAATAAAGTTTGATCTGAAATGATTAGACATCGCTTGAATAAATTCTTGAATCAAATTAATCTTTGGTCTGATAGCGATAACAGATTTCCCCTTTTTTTTAAACAAAACCGCCGTTTTCTTCAAAACAGTTATGAATTTTCAAAAACTGATTTCAGATTCGGTTATTTGATGCAAAAACACACTAAATACATGTATCACATGTATAGTTGTCCTCAATAAAAATTTGAAACCGTAACCGTCACTAACGGTCACCGTTGACCTACATTGTTCAAATTCAATAGGGTTCTTGCCATAGCAATAGGTGGTCTTTCGGTGAAAACAGAATTTCGAAATTCCTTTTGGTTCTCGAGAAAACCTGGCGACGGACGGACGGACGGCCGCCATCACGTCCGGACTGAATGTATGAAAGTAGAATGGTATACACTCTCGTGTACCATAATAAAGACATGAAATGGCGAATTCTTTTATTAAGTAATCTAGATACACTACTATTTTTCCATGAACGCACCAACGAGAGCCACCATTTATTACGGACGACATCCCCGCACCAGTTAAGTTTACGTTGGATTTTATAGGCATCATAAAAACAAATCTCGTAAAAAGGGGAGCTGATTTTAATGAGATATGAAATAAAGTCGTTTTTTTCATATCAGCTTGTGAGCTTACCTCGATAATGTGGTTTCCTCCGTCCTTTCCAGCATCTCCATTTTGAACTACGGCAACATCTTCCACCGCCGCGTCTCCTCCTTTCTTTGGAGTTCCAGAAATTACGGCCTTGCTGGCTTTTCCACCCATGTCGAATGTGTTAAAAATATACGCTTGTTACGTGGGTTCAATTAAAATAATAAAATCCGCGATGATACGCTGTTCTCGTCAGTCTCCTTACAGATGAACGTCTTAAGATATCTGTAAAAATTAAACAATAACTTTGAAATCTAAATGTACACGTATACACAAACACAACACAAGCTGCTTTTAAAAACACCAGCAAAAGGGAATGTTAAAAAAAATTGACAAGAATCAGCAATATTATTTAGTCGTGAGGGCATGGCATATATACATGCACTACAAAATACTTATACATGACTGAGATATAATAACTACACCAGGGAAATTATCATGATGATAGCGATCGGCATGCGAAGCAGACAAATTCTCAAAAGCAATCAGGCGTGCATACTTACTAGCGAGCTAAACTATTTACGAAGGGTTGCAGATTATATATTAACTTGGTTTGACTATTATAGCCAACTGAGTATATATATAACCGACACTTTTTAAAAGAATGCTTTTATAACCAACATTTTCGGCGAAACACGCTGCGTTGCGCATCTTCAGTTGCAAATAATATGATGATGATGACACAGCTTGCTGTTCATCATAAAATATCATCAACGTAATCATCACCATGATCAAAGTCATTCTCTAACGCTCCGTAACAGGTATAACCAAAGATGTATATAACAGCAGCTTAAACTTTACATTTTTTAAAAATGTTAAGCAGATTCATATTCATATAAACGTATGCATTTTTACACGGAGGATGATAGCCAGAAAAGAAGTCATTTATAATTTTTTTTCCTTCTTCTCCTATCAGTAGAGTTGCAATCTAACTGTTGTGGTTACAGGATGAATTATTACATTCAATAATCTGTGGAATGTTTTTGCTCAAGAGAATGTAGGATGCTTCTTCTTCAATACGTTTTTTTATATTTCCTCTGCCTCTACTGAACATACTAATATGTGATAGTATTTAAATGCGGTGAGATTCCAATCTACCTTACTTGCCAATCATAAATTCATAAGGAGTAATCAGTCAGTTCATCACATTATTGTCGACGAGAGATGAACTACAGTACACATTTATTCTATGCACCGTAAACCATTAGTAAAGTTATGTGCTAACAATAATTTGTATGCATAAAATTATTATTGTGTAGCTCATTCATCACAGAGATAGATGGTAATAACTTCATGGCAAGAAGTGAAGATTAAGATGATGATGGCGAGAAAAGCTTATTATTTCCCACAAGTTGGCATTTTCGTAGGAAGGAAGAGTCTACTGAATTGCTAAATACGAAAAAATTCGCTGGCACATGAGCGCCAGACCACGCGAACCCTTGTTATTAGCGAATGAAAACAATGCATGCTTAAAAACCATATATCCCTCTAAGCTAACAATAAATACAACCCGCAGCATTCTCAGTTTCATATTTATTCATCGTTATAAAGTAGCAAAGTGTTGGTGCACGGTAAAATTTCTACCTACACACAAATGAAAAATAAACTGATATGCCCTATGCATAAAATTTCATTCAACAGAATAGAATCATCGTGCTTCCTTGAAGGGAAATGTGTTTTTTTCACCAATGATTATATATACAACAGCAGAAAAACCCACCACCACCAAAACATACTGGCATCAATTCTTGCAAATACAAATTTATTTTAAAGCTGTGTATTTACTCTTGGGATTCACACCAGAATTATTATTATACAAGTTTGAAATCGAAATATATGTAAAAGTCAGGTCGAAATGGCCAGGTGTACAATTCTCTTAAACTCTCATACCTACATGTAGTAGTATACTTTTTCATATAGTAATCGGATTATAATATCTTTTCTACGTATATTTGTGAAAATGCGTGTTCTTTTCTGAAATTTACTAGCAAAAGCATTAAGTATCAAAAATAAAATAATTTTGGTATTCATCCACACACAATTTGCAACAACAACATATTTTATAGCATTTTGTTTACAGCGGTGGATCGAGGATTATACTAGCGATCCATGGAGGATGATATCATAATCAAGGTAATATTGCTCATCATCATCATTACCCACAATCATGAAAGTCGATTTTGAAGAAATATAATAAAAAAGCATCATTTTGCAGACCAATACTTATAATTTTTGTCTGTGCATATAAGCAACTGTTGTAGGAAAGGGTAAAGTAAAATACACTGAAACACATTGTTTTCGCCATTTAGTCTTTCTCTTGGTTGCTGGAGAGCACATGATTGCTATAATTATCATTGCTTTTTTCGCTCTCTCGAAAACCAGTTTTGCCTCAAGCTAGTTCCCTTTGGCGTGGAACGCTCAAATAAATATTATTTGAGGTGAAGAAGCTGTATAGGGAGATGGAAGCTATTTGAAATGGTATATGGTAGAAGTCCTCAACAGAGCCAGTAAAGCGACCAGGAATATTACAATGTTGATTATCACAATGATTACTATTACTACTTTCAAGATTGCTCTGTGAGGAAACAACGCAAACCACAAAAGAGGATCTGACTGACTAACTACCTGAAAGTGTGCTTTTTTGTTTGCACACGCAGAAATTTTTGAATACCACCAGTCCATTATTCACGACAGACATTGTGGATTATCCTGACACAATCAGCTTGAGATGTAAGAGAACAAAGGACTTTGTAAATACATAAAACACACACATTTGGTCGGGTTTTTTGTATGCCTACTTTGCATTAGTAGATTAGTACAGATGACAGGGATGATGATAATAGTAATAAAGAATAATGCCATACAAAAATATTTATGCAAATGTTATTTCATTCAAAAAGGACTACAGCTAGTTATGGTAATATGTAATTGTGATTCAATTGTGTATTCATTCTAGTTTATTTAAAGTTTGACAAAGGTTGATGGATGCAGAGTTTTTCTCCATAGTCATCATTCAACATTACTGGGTTTGGTATCGTCAAACGAGAGAGATACGTACAATGTGTGTTTATATGTCGTTAAAAAAGTCAGGCAATTTCTACGCACCCACAATCATCACCTTTCGACCTCCGCCGGAAAATGTAAAAATGTGATGATGTGGCATTGCTCCTCAACTCGGTCTCAAACCTTAACTGTTAAATCTCGTAAGCACTCAAACGTCGTTTTTTCATACGTTGCAATTTTGTAAACTTTGTTTTTGTATGAAAGCAGGTCAATGTAATATTTATTACTGCCTGAGTGAGAAACTTGTGGAGGAGCAACGATCAAAGCAGAGGAACTGTAGATGCAGTTGACAATTTTTGCCAACATTGATCTGCAGTCTTATCAAACTTCAACTGCAGATAACATTATGACACTATCGACATGAAACATTCTTTAGAGGTGGTTCACACCTCGCAAAATATAAAAAAACGCTTCACAAGCTATTTTTAGATGCTGACATAAAAGGAAGAAAAAAACGGATGATTAAAAAAATGCTAACAGGTTTTTATTTTTGGAGAAAATGTGCACAGACTGCTTCATGGCGACACTTGGCAAATGGTCTAAACTCAGTCAGCACGTAATTTATTCCGTTTCTAAGATTTAAGTCAAATTTTAATGTTTCAAATGTTCCGATGCCCTGTTTCACTACTGGAGTGTGAAATGAATCCCCAACATTACAATGTCGGGAGATACAAGAGAGATGTTTACACCCACTTCAAGTTTCAGCATCCGTTTTCCCAGTGAAAAATGCTGTAGGCTACACCTAATCATCAACTCGAGTGAAAAGGCTTTAGCTTTGAAGCTTGATACCTGCTTAAAATATCTCATAAAAACATTTACCTTGTTACAAATTTGTTCATATGATATTTGAATATCCATGCTATATGTTGGTATATATAGGTATATATACTCAACTTTGCGACAATAAAAAAGTTGTTTTCCCGACCTCTCTCATTTTACGGATTGCATGTATACGTGATACACAAACGAGTAAAAGTATTGTGCATTTGTCTATGTGTTTGCAGATGCTCTCCGTGTTTACTAGCACAAGAGTGGATGGCAAGTGCACACATTACACACTTCAAACTATTTCAAAGAAAAACATATAGTACGTACGACAAACAACCGTTATTGCAGCACATCCTTTTCCAGATTTTTATTGTTTCATTCCTGTTTAGTGCCCTGCCATACCACGCATGATATGGAACAATAAAACTGAAAGCAATTTGTTTTTTTTTTCAGGAAAGAGCCTATCATCAAAGTATATATATATTTATACCTTCACAGCTTATTCTGAGTTCAACCCTCCCCATTCCCAGCTTATCTTTGTACGCTACGTTACAAATTCAACAAGAAGAAGGCTATGATGTTGAAATCACTGAAATCTATCTTTGTCTATAATTTAAAAGTCTCTTTCGATTGGAATGACTCTAGACGAATGGAACACAAGTGTAACCGCAGCAGCAGCAGAAGTGAAGATTTTGGAGGGAACGGGCGAACAAAAGTCAGATCAACGAAACAAAAAAAACTGTTGCAGTAGTTATTTTTTATATGAATTACTTTGACTGCGTCTAGCAATCCCTCAATGTGTATTCGAGTTATCTGCTAGAGTAGCAGAGATTGCTATTGATCTACGGGCTGGAGTGTGTACTTCAAAGCGCTCAAGAGCATCTCAAAATCAGTCGTTCGTTACAATCGTCTCTTCTGTTGGCACATTATTATCATCATCATCGTCGTCATTTCTTTCTTTTCAAGAGCTCCTCACGTTGTAGCTAAATATTTGATCGTTGGCAATGAAAGGGTTGCTACTTGTGCACAATAGAAAGTTTAAAACATTTTCACAACAAGCCTTCCCCCTTCCATACAATTTATAGGTATATACGACCATCATTTACGAAACGTTCAAAATTATTATTACTTGACAGGAAACTTTATGTCAGCGACTAGATATATAAAATTGATGTTGTAAAATAAGAGACGACAAGCTTCTTTAAAAGTGTATACATCCTTACGTGCGTTCTCAGGTTTCTATAAATGTGATGCAAGTGCACATATGTGTCAGTCCGTCTGTACGAAATCAAATGCTCCTCACGTTGTAGCTAAATATTTGATCGTTGGCAATGAAAGGGTTGCTACTTGTGCACAATAGAAAGTTTAAAACATTTTCACAACAAGCCTTCCCCCTTCCATACGATTTATAGGCATATACGAACATCATTTACGAAACGTTCAAAATTATTATTACTTGACAGGAAATTTTCTGTCAGCGACTTGATATATAAAATTTATGTTGTAAAATAAGAGATGCCAAGCTTCTTTAAAAGTGTATACATCCTTACGTGCGTTCTCAGGTTTCTATAAATGTGATGCAAGTGCACATATGTGTCAGTCCGTCTGTACGAAATCAAATCAAGTAAAAGCTGATATTTCAGTTTACACGTAGTGTAGTGCCAGAAGATTTAGTGATTCTCATCAAAATGGGTTTTTACTCGCAAAGCCGTAAAGCACTAGTAAAACCCGAACTATTGTCCAAGACAAGATGCTTTGGATTCAGTNCAAAGCCGTAAAGCACTAGTAAAACCCGAACTATTGTCCAAGACAAGATGCTTTGGATTCAGTTGAGTATTAGGCGCGCTGTATTATATTATAATGCCGATCGCTATGTACCAAGAACAAATCTAGAGACACGAAACCACGGTCCAAAGCCACAAAGAGTACGTATGCACTGAACAGCATTACTTTTTAGATTTGATCCTCTGTGCAATTGTATGTTGAGAAGATCCTCAAAATCAATTTGCACCCTTTTTTAGAATTTTTTAGAGATACAACCAGACTAAATGTGTGTGCAGTAGTACGTAATATTTTTGAACGCTTTATTATAAAGCGACAAACAGAGAAAAATAGAACACAATTTGTCTAAAGCAACTTATTTTTCCCAGTAAATAACGTTTGCAACAACAACTCTTTTTTCCTTACTACGTATTTTCATCATTGATAGTTTACCGCATAAAGCAGACTACTAGCCACACAACTGCTACTTTTGCACGATACTATTTTCCTCTTCCTCAAACAGTTGCAGTTATTGTCTTAACTTCCCATTCAATCATCGACACTTCTTTAAAAAAAACAAAAATACCTACGCCTTGTATTATGACATATTATGTATTACTGGAGACAATGAACTATGAAGCGAGCATAATATATAGAAAAAAACCAAATGAATGCATAGCGTCGTCAGCCACATTTAACCAACGTAGCGTGCCCAGTCGTCACATATTGTCAGTCAAAATCTTTTCTGGAGAGTGAACAGTCTTTTGCTTTTTTGCTAATCTTTTCTGGAGAGTGAACAGTCTTGCTTTTTTGCCTTTGGGCTCATCAATAATACGTACCTAAATACTTAACTGACTGCTTGCCATATGTTTTAATTTAAATAAGAAACCACCATACAATCAGTTTTTTTTGTTTGTGTATGTAGGCAGTATCAATAATATAATTATAAGAAGCACAAAAAGTAATGGATCCTATTTATAAAAGGCCATTTATACATCTCACTACAATAGCCCAATCAATTTACACTCGCAGCAATAAAAAATAACAATGCATACTCTGTACTCATCATTATTAAACCAAGTGATGCTTATTCATCCTGTAGAAAACATTACTCATCACTTTGAATTGTCCCATGACGAATGAACATTTCTCTCCATCTTTCCATTTTCCATCTCTCAACATACCAACTATATGTGTATATTTGGCTTATATGTAGTGAAATTTTTACACTTATGATACAGCAGCGTAATATAATGTTGATATTCTTCATTCTTTTTCATCATCATTACATCTCCAACGACATAAAAATAGACAATACCTAATCATATTCAACTGTACGCGACGACAAGCAAAAACTGAATTATAAAAAAACAGAGTGCGATAAACTGTTCTTTTTTCAGTCTACATGAATGCCCATACATGCCTATCTCAAGCGCAATGCACCAAGCGAGCAAAAAATAATAACATTTTTTTTGAGATAGATAATAATGACGAGATGAATTGTATGTATGCTTGTGACATCGATGACGACTCAAAAGACCATCATCCTCATATATTTTTATCATTTCGACAGCCACCAATTGTAGTATGATTTTTACATGTACATACATACAACTTCTTGAAGAAAAGAAGTTGTTTGCCATGCAAGTATTCAAGCGTTCACGAAAGCATGCATGTGGTGTGAGTGGAGCCGTGTGCACTGCACAGTGCACTGACTGTGTACGCACGCACCTTTTTTTCCTTTCGATTATCTGTCAATTGACATTCAATACAGGCATCCATACAACATTTATTTTCGTCTTCTCACTAAATAAAGTCCCATCTTGTCGACCTTTCACTTGCTTCTTATGAATATAAAACAGGTTTCTTCTCTCTGCCGTGCGTCGCTTTGCTGGTGATACTTATCGAACTCGAAAAAAGAGAGAAAACTGTTTATGTGCTTCTTCCAATCATTGAGCTCTTTTCTTTAGAAATGCTTGCCTCTCTCTCTCACTCAGTCACTTTTTTATACCTCTGCAATATGTTCATAAACTTGTAATATATTAAAGAGTATGACGGATAAAAAATCCCTTTGGATTGATACAAGGGAAATATGAAAAATAAACGGAGGTGCATCACTTGAATGAGGTTCAATTCTTTTTTCCTTCGGGGATGCGGTAGGCAGCTCGCTTTTGATCTTGAGAGCTATTTTGTGTTAACAATTGCTAGGTGTAGTGCATACGTATTCACTAGAGACCTCAAGAGATATCGCTTTTTTCCAGCTAAGAAGACGAAAAGTCAGCTGCCAATGCAAAACAATTTAAACCTGCCGATTACTTTCCTTTTCTGAGAATAGGACTGTGTTCCCTGCGCATGCAAAGTCACCTCGTGTATTTAAATATTTCAATGTCTCTCGCGTTGCCATCAAGTGATGGAGTAAACTTGCAATGTATTATTATCATTATATAATCTATTATTATTGGTTGAATAAAAAAGGAGGCTGCAGTCAAGCTATAGTGCTTTCTTTTAACATAAGAGTCGGCAAAAATGCGTTCTTTTTTACATAATGGATCGTTCAAAGAAGAGAAGATCACGCGAAAGTCAGAGAGGTCCCAAATAAGCCGTTTCTCAAATGAAGTTCATCTGCTACTTACCGATTCCTTCTAAAGAAAACGCGGCAGGGAGGGAAATGAATGAACAAGGTTGGGAAACCAGTCACATTTTTTCGGTGGCGGGCGGCGGAGGATAAAACTAAAGTCAAACTACAAGAATGATCATACTATTCTTGCGATTCCATTTTAGAATCGTAAAAAATGCTCGCATAAAAAGAGAGCAAGTGAAAGAATGAATTGAAAATAGGGCCTGTGGAGAGAATTCAAACTTTTTTATGAATACATACAGCCACCAGTGCATTAGACTGGATGAGCCTGGAGATGATGATGATGATTATAGAGAGCATTCTTTTGAATGCCTTGCCTGAATTCTTTCCTGACACATTGGATGTGAGAAGTAACATAACCCATTTCATCCCAAGCAACGTGAAGACATTGTGAAAAACTAAAGAAATCAATCAATTCAAAGTCAAACTTTTTAAGCAGTCTCTTTTCTTTTGCTTTTTCTAAACTAGAGTCATAAGTCTTTTCTCTTTCCTGCATGTCTTCCATATTTCAAGAATATTATGCATTACGCAGGAGCTTGTACTTTAAAGCATGTAAAAGCAGAGAAAAGTTTTCAGTGCCGAATCTGAATCCCAACTATTTTTCACACAGAGATTTACTTTTTTTCAGCCATGAACTTGAGCAACTCTCATGGATCCGCTCACAAGTTTCGATGAACAAAAAGACTGCATTATACTCCTTCAATCCGCTTACTAGCACGGAAAAAACAGAAAAATTTTCGTTACACACTTCTCTGGAACTTATCGCGAAAAAATATGTTTGACAGTTACAGGATTTACAACATTGAATACAAAATGGTTACACAGACACGTACCAATTTGGGTAAACATTTTTAAAACAAACATACACAATGTGAATATACATGTATATAAATACAACATTGAGATGCCATCATGTAATATTTTTTGTGTATGCCTGTCTACAAGCAATTTTTTCCCGGTGAAACACGAGCATGAGAACAGCACCTTGTCCTAAAGTTCATGTAACTGTCGTTCATGGAAAGTGCAGACAAGTTTTAGGTTACCATCATCATCATATTATTATTTCCCCAAGGAAGTTAGTTACTCCTTTTTTACATCTATCTGTGTCTATATATGTGCGCGTTGTGTAAACAAAGTGTCATGTCGCGACCACCTATAACTAATGTGCATCGCAAACACTAATGAAAAGGTTGTTGGTTGCCCGCAAACTTACATAAAGATAAGACGAGACAGAGTACATGCTCCAGTATACACAAGATTGCTACATTACACGCATGTTACTTTATTATTATCTTGTTACATTAGCATGTTCTCAAATCAACTTTGCGCCTCATTCAACTTTAAGCAAATATATAACGTTGGAGGTAACCAGTTGCTTACAATCCGACAAAAATGGTTGCATCATCCTTGTTACCAACCACCACCGTAAATACACACAACATATGCTAATGATGAGGAAGCAAAGGGGAAAAGGAGTAACTCAACCAACTAAGTTATCAATTACCATTAACCACATTTGCACATGAAGGATCATTCGTTAAAACAAGCCCCGCGATAGACACCATCAATTTTACCTTTACCTATTTATGCTAGAGTAGAAGATCACCGATCACCTCTCTACATTTTTACGTGATAAGAACAGAGAAAATAAAGACCAAGTTAGATTGACTTATTACAACAGCAGTACTACTGACGATGACGTATCCCTCCAGGAGAAACACCATGTGTAAGTAAGCTTTTCGGATTCACTTCAATAATTCATGCACAACTATAATTAAATGTGATATATGGAATGCCGAGGTTAATCTTTTTACACAGGAAATTGTCAGCACAAAAGAAATGAAGATGCTT
>JAANSP010001505.1:0-15176 GCA_036850745.1 Homidia socia | reverse complement strand
TCTTGGTCTCACTTTCTTACCATCATAAGACAAGGACCGAAATCAATGTTCATTGATTAAATAGACTGTGTTACAGTCTACGGACCCTTATCATAATCCTATTTGGTGGAGATGTCTCGACTTGCCCCTCCACAGCCAAGCAACAAGAGTACCAAACATCCCTTCAGAAACATAAAACAGTGAGTGTCAGTGTCAAGTGAAAAGTGCACATTTTCAGTTTTTTCTACTTTTCCTGTCATTTCTTCTCTTTTCATAATTATCCTTTTGCGTGCAAATTATAAGACAGATGTCCGATAACGAAGACCGTGCAAGTAGACGCACAAGAAACCAACCCCCTGAATTCGGTCAATTACCTGCTACAACCAGAGCCAAAAGAATATTACAGAGACCAAACAATACTGAAAGTGACGACAGTGAAACCAGTGCAAGAACACGACAACATTATTCTACCACACAGAATAGTGCTAATGCAACAGCACAATTACTAAATTCTGCTGGTGTAACAAGAAGAAAAAAGAGAATCAAAAATCCTGCATTAGTTGCAAAAGTTTTACAAAATACCTACGTTGCCAATTTGGAACCTGAGTCTGATGAGGACACTCCTCGCCCAACTCCTCCAGGTGAATTCACTCCAAAGAAAATTCAAGGCAGCTTAAAACGATTACGTGCTCGTTCACCAGGCACAGTCAGAGAACCAAGTCTCCTTGACAGTCCACCACCTACCACACACAGCGATTCTATTCTTACTCCAAGCAGAGGCGGTAACATAAATCAGGTCAGTAAAAATTTAGATTCACAATTACATCATACATACGAGCATACGCATACAACAGAAAACGCTCCTCTACAAATCAATTCCACTGACTCCGACCTTGAGGTTATTCCTCATGAAAAACAACCTACTGCTGTCGATTTGGTTCATACTTTACAACAATTGGTTGAACAATCTCCATCCAAAAAATCACCATCTCCATCCAAAAATCCAATCAGACGTGCCTTTGATGGCATAAGAAATCTTACCAAAAGATTTTCTGGACATTATCCTCACGAGGAAGAACTTGGAATTGAGATTGAAGAATAAACTGATCAGTCAAACAGTGATTTGGGGCCATCTGAGAAAATTGCAGAAGGATTATCCGATAGCTACAGTGGACTTGATGAATGGGCTGATACACTTCTACAAACACCAGATAATCAACCAATTCAAAATCCATTGGGAGATTGGACATCACATTGGGATCAATTACGAGCAAGTTCAAAATTAGATCTGAACAGCACCTATTATACCCTTAGTGTTTCTGATCAACCCAACTCTGACGAAGCAACAGAAAAAACTGACACGGATATTCCATCTGGAGAAGACATCACAATTTTGAATGATCATAATCAAACAGATGTGATTGCTGAAACATCCTTTTCCAAAGCAATTGAAAAATCTCCAACTAGACCATCACAACCTCCTCCTCCACCATCGCTACCTACATCACCACATTCACCATCTAGTCCGAGAAACTCATCAATTCCACTCCCACCACCACTTTCCTCATCACCACAGCCAGGTACTAGTGCATCATTTAGTAATATTGGCACACTGAACAAACCACCACGACCACCCCCACGGCCACCAACACCTGATTATCCATTAATTCATGTTGATGCATTTGAAGCTGACGTTCATGCGGTAAGAAAGCGAATTCTCCGTAGAGCCAGGCAACAAGCACAAGATCATAATAATTTTTGGAATTGCGATCGATTTTTTCTCAATATTAATTTTGCCAACCCACGAGTGAAAACTGAGCCCTTTTGGGAGGATAATACATTTGACTTAGGAAATACCTTTTTCTCAGCTGAAATATCTGTAACAAACAAACAACCAAACATGAGTGCATTAATGCCAAAATATGCAGCTCCAAAGCTGACAGCATCTGCATTAAATTTATTTTTCAACGGCTTTAAATTATGGGCTGGCTCACAAGCATTGACTGAGGCAGTCATGATATTGACTTTGCCCTTGGCTTTCACAGATGAAGAAGCTGCATTGTGGTTCCAACTGAATGAAGCTCTCTTGCGTGACAACACTGTCACATTTGATCAATTAATTACAAATTTTATGGAAGATGCTCCGTTATATGATGAGGAAAACACATCCGTTTATAAAATCTTGGCATCATACCCAAAGCCTGATGAGTCGATATCATCGTTTCTGCTAAGAATCCGCTATGCTTTGGGTGCAAGGTTTGCCACACATCCAGAAAAATCAATTTGCGAAGAATTACTTGATAAATTTCTACGTCCAATGATTGATTGGATAAGTACCCGAGGAGTCCCAGATACCTTTGATCGTCTGAAAAAATCAGTCAAAGAGTATGAGAAAACACATCATTCCAACAGAAATGAAAATTTTTCTGCAAAAATTAAAACTGAACCCATCAATGCTGTTGGTTATTCATCTTACCCCAGCACGAAACCTGACACAACAGCAGAAATCAAAGGAGCTCTTAGTGTGATTTGCAATGAACTTGCTGCATTACGTACTGCAACAGCATCACAACCATCTCCAGCAATCAACCACTCCCAACCACCACAAAATTCTGCTCCTCGCCAACAACATGGCTACAATGGAAGAGGTAACAATCGTTCACCACATTGTTATCACTGTGGAAGAAACAATCATTTTTCATCGGAATGCCGCTCACGTGGACGTGGCTCATATAACAATGGAAGAGGAAGAGGAAGAGTATTCCACAATTCGAATTACCAACAACAGAATGGTTATGCTGGATATCAGCAACAATTCCATCATCAACATCAGCAACAATACCCACACCAACAGCGGTGGAATCAAGCACCAACATTACAGAATCAGCATCATGACCATCAGCAGCAGCAAGAAACACAAAATCATCATGGCCATCAGCAGCAGCAAGAAACACAAAATCATCATGCAAAGCAATCATCATCCAGGCAAAGCTGGAATCCTGCTCAGGATCAAGCATATTATTTTCAGCAGCAGCAACCAAAAAACTAAGGCAGGCACGGCCCTGTGCCGTGCCACTGCAAACAAAAAAGTCAGTGCACATGCCTAAGAAAATTCATCATAGTGAAACTCAAAATCATACTTCATCACATCAACGTTCACAAACATGTCAAATACCTGTTCCAGAATGCCAGCAGAATCACTATACTATAAACACTGTTCATGAATCATCCTCAGCCATCCCTACAACTGATGTCAAAACAAAAAAGCAATACCTAAATATAATCACACAAATTCTTCACCACATCAATTTTACAAGCCAATCTCTTTCTCAACAAGGCCCATCCATAAAATTAACCATAAACGAAAATGAACACATTGCACTTTTAGACAGCGGAGCAGTTTGCTCACTTATTAAAAAAGATTTAGCAACAAATTTTCTTAAACATAAGGTTGATGGCCTATCACTTCAGTCCGTTTCAAACAATAAAATATGTGATGACGGATTCGCTATAGTCACATTTAAAGTAGGTAGCAAGGAAATAACTTATCCTTTTGTCATCGTTGATGACATAAGTTACGACATTCTTTTAGGATATGATTTTCATGAGTTGTTCAACATAAAAATAAATCCTGACAAAACACTTTTGGAATCAGATATTTTAGGGACAATCAATTTGTCATCACAAAAACAAAACTTTCTTCAAAAATATGATTTAGAGCAACATGTGACTGTTCATGATTATGAACCAGTCAATAACACTGCAAGTATACAGAAAGAAAATGACATTCCTGTTAAAGAATGTGTTAAGAAAAAACACTGGAAATTATTCACGTCTGAGCAATGCACATTGCCACCACATTCTAGGGTATCATTACCAATATGTACAACTGGCCTGCATGTTGATGCATGTGCTATCATTCAACCATCAGTTCGACTTGCTAAGACCAATGGAATTCTTGTTCCTCATATGATCATTGATAGAAAGACAAAGTATGTGAATGTAGTGAATACATGCAATACAACGAGACATTTGCCTATAAATACCTGCTTAGGTATATTATCGCACTATATGGATGAAAAACAACTTATCCCAGCTACTGAAGAAGAACAACATATTAGTCGGGTCACGACTACTCAAACTAGTCATCATCACGCTGCCATCAACAGCATACAAAATGCTGAGGAAAAAATACGAAAATTACATAAAGAAACCTTTCAATTTGGTTCGTCTATTCCTGCTGATATAAAAGAAAAATTATGTGACTTGCTATATGAATACAATGATATTTTCAAGAGGGATCCAAATGAACATACATTATGCAGAAACTTCAAATATCACATTGAAGTCAGAGGCAACCCGATACAAGTAGATGGTTTTCCTAAAAGCGAAAAAGAGCATCAAATTATTGATAATGAAGTAGAATCATTATTGAAGAAAAAAGTCATTTCTCCTTCTCACAGCCCATGGAGAACGTATGCATTTCTTGTGCCACAAAAGGATGAACATGGCAATGAAAAATTGCGCATGGTCATTGATTTCCGTAAAATAAATGAGCAAACTCGGCCTTTAGCTTATCCCATTCCACGCATAAACGAAATTCATAATAAGTTCAAAAACGCAAAAGTCATTTCATGCGTTGATATTTCATCTGCCTATCATCAAATTCCTCTTGATGAAAAATCGAAAGAATTAACAGCTTTCTCAACAAGAAAGGGGTTGTTTGAATTCAATGTCATGGCATTTGGACTTATCAACTGTCCTGGAGCCTTCACACAACTTATGGCTGCTGTATTATGTGGCCTTGAATGACCAGAATTATCATATTACATTGATGATTTGATTTGCTCTACACAAGACCCAGAGACTCATCTTCTCAAATTACGTGAATTATTTGAACGCTTGCGCTATTACAACCTCAAGTTAAAACCAACAAAAGCCAAGTTTATGTTCCAAGAAATAAAAATATTAGGCTTGACGCTTTCAAAGGACGGTATAAAAATGGATGATTCCCAAATTGATGGAATTCGCAAGATGCCTCGGCCAACAACAAGAAAAGCATTGGAAAAAATGCTCGGCTCATTCACGTTCTTTCGTCGATTCATCAAAGGTTATGCTAGCATAGCAAAACCATTACAACAACTTTTATCAAAAAATATCAAATACACATGGACAGAGGCACATGAAGAGGCTTTTGAAAAACTTAAACTTGCGCTAACTACACCACCAGTATTAGCACATCCAGTTTCAGGAAAAGAATTTTTCATCAGTGCTGATGCAAGCATGGGTGCAATAGGCTGCACATGCAGTCAGCTTGATGAAAATGGCATAGAGAGACCCATTGCTTTCATCTCAAGAGCTTGGAATAAGCACGAAGAAAAATGGACAGTGACAGAGCAGGAGCTGCTTAGCATCTGCTTTGGCTTAAAAAGATTGCGTCATATTATTTTTCACGAAGAATTGGTATTACGTACCGATCATGCTGCTATCTGTCATTTGTTTAGGAATGCGCGATATGAGCATCTTTCTCCTAAATTAACACGTATGCTTTTGTACCTACAAACACATAATATCAAGTCAGTTTCTCATATTAAGGGATCATCTAAAGCACATCGTATAACGGACTGTATTTCACGTTACACTTCTGGTGAAGCAGAAGCAGAAGGCCCAGAAAATTCCAACATTGTACATCTGGACATTTTTAACATTCATGAGAATGAATTACTGCAACTACAAGCTGCCGATGATGAAATCTCGTCTTTGAAAAAATTAGTCATTGCAGGCAAGCAACAAGGGAAAAACAAACATTTACGAATTCATGATGATGTACTTGTTTATCATAGACCAGATAAACTGCATGCAGTCCCATACATACCAAAATCATTACGTAAAGAATTGCTTTTTGAGTCTCATGATTCTTTGTATAGTAGTCACCCAGGTATATATAAAACTTGGGCTCGTCTTGCTGAAAGATATTACTGGCATGGAATGCGTAAGCATGTCATACATTACGTTCGTAGTTGTGTTGAGTGTCAGAAAGCAAAAGCTGTTCGTCAGCTTCCTGCTGGGTTAATGGCTTCTGTTGAAATTCCTCCAGAATGCTTTCATACTGTTGTGATGGATATTTGTGGTCCATTCCCAAGAACAAGAAAAGGCAAAAAATATGCTGTTACGTTGTGTGATGCTTATTCTCGTTATTACATCATTGATGCTTTGTCAGAAGCTACTTCTGAACAAGTTGCTCATTTCCTCGTCACAAAATGCATTTTATTACACGGAATGCCACGTATTTTACAAACTGACTTGGGTACTAATTTTACATCCGAATTAATGCAAGACATCACAAAATTATTAGGTATTACTCATAAAACTTCCACTCCATATCATTTTCAGACACAAGGCAAGTGTGAAAAAGTTCATGACACCATTAATGAAAAATTGAGAATTTTCATCAACAACAAATGCAATAACTGGGATGATTATCTTAGTTATTTTCAGTTCTCTCTTAACACTTGTGTGAATGCCACTACTGGATATACACCGTTCTATTTGAATCATGCACGAGAAGCAATTTTGCCAAGTGAAGTCAACTACAGCTTAAGTAGGTACACTCATTTGGAGCATTTACACGACAAATTAAATGAAGCAAAGTTATTTGCTCGCGATGCAATTAATGATAGTCAGCTCAGTCAAGCAGATCGTTATAATAAAAAGCGCAGATCAATCACATTCAATATTGGTGACAAAGTATTATTGCGCCGTTACATCAGAAAGAAAGGAAAACCCATTAAGCTTTTGAATTTATTCTATGGTCCGTATACCATTATTGCAAAGTCAGAAGAAACAGAATTGAATTATCTTTTGGAATTTCGTACAAGAAATAAGACTCATCAAATTTGGACGCATATTGATAAAATACGCCCCTTTATTGAACGTAGTGACGATATTCTAAATTACACATTACCACCATCTCATAATAATGATAATGTGATATCATCATCTTCACATTCTGCTGACTCCCCTCTTGATCATGAATCAATCAATGGAGAAGTTATCCTTTGTGATCACTCTACGACTGAACAATCATTGAGCCATCAACTCTCAAATCAGCAAGAACAATTACTTCCGAGTGGAAACGATACAGCAAATGTTCATTTGCCTAACATTTCCGATACTCCTGAAGAGCAGATTTCTGATTCTCCTTTCAATACATCACGTTATAATTTACGCACAAGAAAATTTGTTTCTTACAAAGAATAATTTTGTACACACAATTCTAGAAAATTTCCATCATGTCGACATACACAAAGTTACTCTTGCTTATTACAGTAAATTATATCTTGATACACACAGGTGATTCAGCTGATATAGCTGATGTGAAAATCCCTACAGGTGTTTACTTGAAAGAGATTCCGCGTACTTTTTACGAATCAAGCGCAAATTTGCTTTACTCCATTGAGCTTCCCACATTTCATGATTTTCTTTCCAATCACACTTGTAGCAAACCGGTCAGTGATAGCTGTGAAGCTTACACGGTTATAAAACATTTACTCAATGATACAATTGACCTTCTCACCTTTTCTTTGCCCAATATCGATGATTTCGACGACGGGGCCCCAACAACAAAATATCGTCGTGGTCTCGATTTCATTGGTGACATCTTTCATTGGTGTTGTAGTGTTGCACACCAAAATGATCTTAACAAGCTAGCTGAACACGAAGGAGACTTATCGAAAGTTGTCGACACACTAAAACAACAAGTAGCTACTGAACATGAAAATGTTATACAGACGCAACAAATTGCAAATTCATATTCAGACAAAATGCAAATTTACCTAAACAAAGTTATCGAACAGAATTCCAATGATATGAAAATAATTACTAAATACGCTGGTTCCGTTGACGAACGGATTACTAATTTAGAAGATTTAAGTTTGATGATTAGCAAAACTCAACACAGATTATCTATTTCTTTACTCTGGCTGAAAACTATTGCAGCCTGCAATGAGAAAAAACTTCCGTATTTTTTGATAAAACCAGCCCTCTTACAAAATGATTTAAGTACAATGGAGACGAACCTAAACAAGTTGAATTATACCTTATCAGTTTCCCCAAAGAATATACACTCATATTATCATATGGACACTGTTACGTGTTCTTTTTCCAGTAACACTTTGCTTCTTCGTATCAAGTTGCCCATGCGCAGCATTCTCAATAATTATCAATTGTTTACTATTACGGCCCTGCCATTTTACTCCGATAATTCCATTTGCAGCATAGAACTGGGAACTGATTATATTATCTACAAAAAAAAGCACGATATTTATCCGCTGAAGGGTCATTCTGCTCTAGAATGCATTTCCCTCCATTCAGGATTATGTTTTGTTTCTCGCTATCATTCCGACATCATGCATCACCAGGATTGTCTGGATGCTGCCATCAATAAACGTAGCTTAGTCAAACATATTAAAGACGCTTGTCTTGTGACATGTTCAAAATACAATCCTAATCGTCCTATTATTATTGAAATTCAGCAAAATTACTTTGGCATCATTGGGCCAGGTATTGAAATAGAAATTCATTGTTTAAATGAAAAGCCCTTGAAATATTCAATTACTGATCAAACAGGACTTTTTGAGTTACAACTAGGCTGTAATTGCACAGCTCACATTGGTGACCAGCCTCCAATTTTTCCTGCCTTACCATGTCAAAAAAGACAAACAGACACCTCGATTACGCGTAGCATTCATGTTTCATGGTCTTCAAATGATCAAGATGCTACTTTCGTTTCTCGGCACTCGCTATACGACAACTTGTCACACATTCTTAATAAAAATTGGAATCAAGATATTCCACTTTTAAATTTATCTGCTAAACCATTACCTCCTTATGAATTACCTACGCATGTGGAACATGCTTCTTATTTGGCTTACGTCATTGCCTTTGTGGTCATTCTGATCACTATTGCTGTTATAGTAGTATATTGTAAAATGAACAGCATTACTTCTGTCAATCTAGCTACTGGAGTTGCAGCATTATTACTTGATACAATCACGCCTGCTCAGGCATTCTCCTCATCTGAGGATATTGTGCTGTTCACCACATCCATTCTTCAAACCTTAATTCTGATTTTTATTGCTCTCTTACTCATCATCATTATTATGCTGATTCGGCGTTCTCCGTTGATGAAAATATTTAAGAACAAGAAACAGATAAGAATTACTGCTGCTCAGCGACCGATTGAACAGCGTACACAAATTCCAGCTCCTCGTACCAAGCAAACAAAAAAATCAGCAAAAAAATCGGTTACTGATCCTATATTATCCATTATTACATTTTCATTTCATCATTTTTTTTTCTCTCTAAACACAATTAGTTATTTTCTCCTATTTAAGAAGGTTCAGCATCTGCTCTTATTTCATTGCTAATCTGATCAGAGTACTGATAAGAACTCTTTCAGAAAATTCTCTGCTTTGAGACAATGAACAACCCATTTCTAGTCTGTCTTTTTTGTCACACTCCAGGACATTTAACTCAGAACTGTCCTCTTCTCAAACCACAGAAATTGTTTTGCAAGCTTTGTTTCCGATCCGGCCATATCGCCCGGTTCTGCCGTAAATACTATTATTGTGACACATGTGAATTTCTTCATCGAAAACAGAGAAAACAGTGATTTTTTTTTCTTCTGAAAACAAAACTCCAACATTTTGTTTATTTTACATTTTCTTTTTCTCGCTGGTATGTACATATTCATTAAATATTCTATTCTTTAAGAAATTACTATTATGGTTTTTGTTGTGCTCACAACCATTGTATATTATCATGCCAGTTTCCACAATGTCTTATTGGCAATCTACACGTTCTGATCGAGATATGTTCATATCTATTCTTCGTCGGCTTCTTGAATTTTTGGAAACTACCACTCAAGTTAATGAGACCACTGCCTTTACGCCATTTCGCCACGCCACTATCGCTTCAACTGTTCGTGCAACAGTTGCTCATTCTCATTGATGCGGCAGCAGCGGTTCCTACTGAGAATCCGGGGCAAGATGATAATCTTGTTATTCAACCAGAAAGCAAGAAACGAAGAATCAATCTTAAACTGAATTCATCCCAAGAATTACATTCATCTGACGAAGACGATCAAGAAGCTTTATTTCCGGCAACAGCAACTCCTCCACCCACATTTACTGTTCCAGACGATTCCCAGATGACCTGTGGTGCAAACTCAAAGGCCATCGCAACAGGAATTGTCCAAACAAACGTGTGAACTCCATTCCATCTGGTTATCGTACGGCAAATTAATATATTTTTACTTATAATTTTATCAATTTTATTTTATTCATTAACCAATATTAACTAATAATATTATTATTTTATTATTATTATTGTTATATAATACTAGTACATTATTACATTACTATTTTCTACACACGGCTCCACATACACATACATACGCTATAGACCCCTTTTTCAAGCAACAAAATGTAGCAGTCCTACCAGACACGTTCACGAAAAGTCATCCGACGAGGCCCTGTCATGCTGACAATTCCCATCTATCCAGCAAGCAAGCATGCCAGCAAAACAACCAAAATTTCTGGGACAACTTCATTCTGCTAGCTCAATATGTCATTCAATTTTCTTTTTCTTTTTTCAACTCGCAGGAGCTCGTTTTTTCTTTAAAAGGTGGGCATGTTACGGTAATACATATATACATACACAACTAATATTTAAAGATATACATAATACATTACAAGTTGACAGATGCACACAGTTCGTCACACTCACATCACTCACTTGACTCACATTCTAGCTCTCATTCATTCTTACCACACTCGTACTCACACATATTATTATTATCATATTATTACTAACATTATGACTAACCATTCACGACTATATAAAGCAATGCTTTGATGAATAAAGATAACTCATTCTATTCCAAACAACTTGACTACTCACTTGAGTTCTTGGTCTCACTTTCTTACCATCATAAGACAAGGACCGAAATCAATGTTCATTGATTAAATAGACTGTGTTACAGTCTACGGACCCTTATCATAATCCTATTTCTCTTGTTTCGCATTTTGAGTTCTTGTTTGTCAATTTGAATGTATTGATCATTGTTGAACGTGCATAATTTTTTATCTTTGCGCGGTTAGTATTCTCAACGGATTTTGTTGAATTTTTTAAATTGACGTCGGACGGAATAGGTTGCGTCCATCTACTAGGAGAATCAAAGTAATATCGCTTTAGAGTTATGGGTACACTGAGATGTATTCCATGGAAATCTCTTCCCGGAAAATTAATCATTTCAACTATACAATCAGGGAATGAGTTGAGATGTTTTGGCAAACTCTCTGAAATGGACATTGTGCTAATTTGAACTAAGTGGAATGAAAAAAGTAAACAACAAAGCTTGCTCTCGACAAATATCATTTTATTCCAAACTGCTGTAAGGTTGCTGGTTTTTTCAGTTCAACGGCTAGTCTTGTTTCTGAAAGATTCACTGTAATAACAGATGCAGCAAAAAAGTTTTGGCAGGAAGCCTAGAGTAAGCGTGGTTTCTGAGACGATAGGGCTGAACAAGATTAAACTCCGAATTCAGAAACAGTAGCTTAATTTCTGACAGTTGAATTGAAACTTATCAATAAAAATTCCGTAGAATCAGTAAGTAGAACAGTGTAAATCATTTCTAAACCAAATAGATGGAACGTAAGCGATACTAAACTTTACTATGATTCTAAATGTTGAACTGTAAAACTTTCAGAATGTTGTAAACAGGAAAGTGACCAAGCCCAAATATGTAAACCGTTTAAGATGTTTGGGTGATAACATCAGTAGATTAATTAAATTGACCAGAGATGGCTCTTGGGTTCAATATGGGCTGGGGGAAATATGTTTCCCCACGTTTAAACGGGTCACCCGGGATCTATCAAACACGGGTTTCAACGGGTCAATTTGGGAAAAATTCTAACAACGTATGTGTACAAAATCTTAGAGTATCAAGTCAAAAGCAGCCAAATGCGCGCTCAAAATCAAGCAAAGAAAAGTAGAATTGGTGGAATTCATTTTACCACTTCTGCTGACGTTTATCAACATGAACTGTTTTAATGAGAATTGTAAGAGAAATTTAAAAAAAAATTTTAATGAGATTTTTAATAAGAACTTTAATCAGAATTTTAATCAGAATTCTAATCAGAAATTTGATCAGAATTTTAATGAAAATTTTAATGACAATTTTAATTAGAATTTTAGTGCCTATTTATCAACTATTTTTTGACATGCCGAAGAAAACATTCGTATGTGGCAACAAAACGTTGAGGGTGTAACATTTTTTCGTAGACATTTAAACAGAAAGTAACAGGGTTTCTGAGTAAATTTTTTGTTTAAATAGTTCAGCATTTAAATACATTTAGAAAAAAGAATTTAGTATTTCCAATCTCCCTGATCAAAATTACTAATTTGCAAAAAGTTTTTAAGAATGAAATTTAAAAAACGTATTTAAATACAAATTTACTTCCATCGGTTTACAATAAATGTATTTAAATGGTCTGTTGTATTTAAATACTTTTTCAAGACTATTTAGTCTTCAGCATGCAATATTTCAATCTGATCCATTCGTGTTTAACCATTTCATACCTCCTCAAACTTTTACCGGGTGATATTTTATAAGTACTGTCATCTCTGTTTTTTGCTATTTTGCCAGTCATGAAATATCTAAAAATAAGTCGTTTTAGATCTTTATTTGTCCAATGTATATCTTCGTGTCATAAAATGCATTTAAATGAAAATGTATTGAAATACTCGCATTTGTATTTAGTATTTCCACATTTGTAGAGCAAAGTATTTATAAAAGTATTTCATTTCCACGGATAAATGAAAAAGTATTTAAATACAAAAAGTATTTCCAAGCCTGTGCATTTTGTATTTATTATTTAAATACTTTGACTTGAGTATTTCAGAAACCCCGGAAAGTAAGTTTTTCGAATGGTTCAAGCAAAAAGTAGCGCGTTTACAAAAATTTGCGGTTAAGTTTCCACAGTATTCTTTGTTCTGTTACTGGGGCGCTTTCAGTTTGAAAACTGCTTTGAATAGTCACACCGCTACTTACACAGCTGTTCTACAAGTCAGCGGAACCCTCAAAAATTTACCCTACAGGAAAAAAGTGTTTGTTCTTCAATGCAATGCTTCTCTTTTGGCTTAAAAATACATAGTGACAAATTATCTTGCGTTTTTATTTCACAAATACTTGACAGAAAGCAGAGTTACAAATGGAAAACTCGAACAATATATGGCATGGATCTTTCCAGTGAAGCCACGACTAGATACACTTAACATGATATTCTTCATAGCATACGATAGAACATAGCATCTTTTGAGAATAAAAAAAAACATATTTTGTCGTTACAAATAAATTGGAGAATCAGGCCATTGCGCACATGTGACATGTATTATGCAATCAACACATTCTTACATAATATTTCAAGTAACAAATCGCGTATTGAAATATTTTATATTCTAATATGTACACTATACTTTCAGTATGCACGAAATTTTAAACTAAATTAAAAAGTCATATTTTGCATTTTTAATTATTAAATTTAAAATCTATACATTAATGAATCTATTGAAAATCTAAGTCTTTATTGAAAAAATCATTTTTAAGTTTTGATGATGATTAGCGAGTCTTTCAAAATATTTTCACTTTTGGTGTATTTTTCTTGATGATGAAACAGCTCATAGTAGCAACTTTGACATATAAAACCTTCTTTTTATCAAATTATCTTCAAATATTATTAAATTTCTAAATAGAAAGAATATTTTGTAATTAAATTTCTGTTTGTGGATAAGAGACTGCCTTATTTTCTCTTATCAAGTTTTCCGCATTTGCTTGGTTCCCTAGTGCCTATTTACAGATAGGAGTCATAATAAATAAGCGTAAAAAACCCTTTGAAACTCATAAAAGCTATGTCTCTGAAACGAAAATTGGTTTTACAAAACCAAAATGTTACCCCATTATTCTAAACGAGTTTTACTCCAAACAAGTTTAGTATTTTCTCCAATGATTTATTATTTTCATATACTATGATTCATCCTCGTTCCGCCATTGCTCGTTTCAATTTTTCAACAATATTATCATTATGCGTAAACTTTCGTCAGATCAGGCAATGAAAAAAGACATAGAGTAAATAATTTTAAAAATAATTTATTATTTTCATTTCCCAACCTTAATTATCCAATTTTTGCGATTTAAGGCTTAAAACAACGAAAATAAGGCATGTGTTTCAACGTTTATTCCTGCTGATAATTAATATAATGAAAATAAATGAGAGCTACCAGAAACAAAAACCAAAATTTATGATAATGTGTAATGTTATTTTCAGATAATACCCAGCCCTTGCCACATGTGTAAACGAATTTCTTGTTGATGTTTTGAGCTATCTGCTATTTATAAGATGCATATATCAGGTCGTATCATCTACTGTAATGCAACTAGAAACATCGCGTGGAATAGTTTGGTTTAAGTTGCTAAACTCAGTTAATTTAGCAAAGCTTTACAATTGAAATCATATTTTAGCATTTCTCCATGCGTTTCCAAAAAGTGTTTTTTATATTTCCAAATGGCTGAACCATGGTTTTGTTGAGCTGTAACCCTTTTACAACAACTCTCCTGCACGTGCTTGCAAGATAATTGCCGATTATGGGAGCTAAACTGGAACCTTTCTCGAAAATTAAAAACACGGCTAGGGAGAAAAGCAACCCGGTTACAGGAAGAACCCAAGCCACAAATGATAGCAGAGGATCCCCTCCCGCTTTTTTCATTGAATTGTATCCGGCCGTCATTCCTGATTTCTCTGCACGATTGCTGCGTAAAAGTACAAAGCGAATATACCGCTGCCACCAATCAATAATTCCGCTGCCAGGTAGATTCCTAATTCTTTTTAGCGTTCTCGTCGGGAAATGTCCCCGTAAATCGTATCCATACAGTTTTTCCTGAATAACATCCTTTCCCAACCAAACCGGCGCATTTGCTGTTTTGAGATCTGAGTAAATGCTGAGAGCCTTCATGTCCGTCAGTATTGCTGCAGACCGGTCGCATGATGACAAATGGTGGAGAAAAGGCCCTAGCGGAAAATACCCGTATTCATGAAAGTCTACTGTTGGCCAGCTTGGAAAAAGCTTGGAATTATTTA
>JAANSP010001504.1:0-15184 GCA_036850745.1 Homidia socia | reverse complement strand
GGACATTGTGAATCATTTGTTAGCGTGTCATAATGCCAATCATTTTATACCGCACCAACTAATGTCCTTGAAACTCCAGATGTTCAACTTATTTTTTACCTATCATATCCTCCTGCATCCACTTCTACCTGTGCAAACCTCAGTGGTCATGCAAAAATAATATTACGCGTCATTTACACAGTGCTGTAATTTTGATTTAGGACCCGTTGTAGTTGTGGTGTACAAACATGTCATTTTATGATTTTTTTGACTGCTTATCTGCCATCAAGCCCATCTATTCTGTAAATTTAATATTCTTTTACAGCTTTTCACAAATTTTGTTTTATTTCAATGAGTCGCTATAAATTTCTTCACAGCAGACACTGGAAAATATTATTGCATGTAACTACAATAACTACTTACACGTGCAGTTATTTAAAAATGAAATTTACAATTACTCTAATAAGGAAAGTAGTCGAAAGGTGTTATGTAATAATTGCAATGTGTTTTGGGTATCGAAGTAAGCTAAAAATAATCTTAAAAGATAATGCATTACTTTTTATTAATATATTTATGTCTGATGCACCAATGTGAATCTGACTTTTCATACCCCCGTTCTCGTTTCTTGCGTCACTCGTTACTCATTGCGATTGCCTCACAGCTACCTCTTGAATTGATTTTGTTCTGCTAATGCCTGCTTGCAAAACTTCACTAACTCACGTTCGCTGTGGACAAGAAAATATTCATGTAAAAATCTGAACTGAAACAAGTTTAGGTTTTTTTGCTGCGGTTGAATACCAAGAAGTTTTGACCAGAAGGACATTGATAAACCGCAAGAACACAACGAAAATTAAAACTGTGCAAAGTATTAACCACGACTCAAAATGTGTGGATTCACATGACCCAGTTATTAAGATTGATTTTGTTTTTGTCATCATGTTTACGACCATGTAGAATGGAAAAACTTAATGCCTCAAGAAAGAGGAAATTATGGAACCCAAATGAGCCATAGACGGTCTTTATAATATGCTGAAACCCCGAACCACAAACACGAGAACGATTATTTACCTCTAAAATACCATTCACACCTTTTTTAAACGTCCATACGCCGTGCTTGCATGAAATTGTGCACAATTAATGTGTCTGACAGCTGCGTTTCCACACTCCTAGCTTGCCAGTCGAACTAGAAAACTGCCATGTCAAAATAAAATAATATAAACTCATAAATTTACTACTTTCATGATATGCATCGCAGTACTTGAAAATGTTTTTGGTCCAAAAAGAGTGTACCTCTGCCTTCCCTATATGAAATTATTCTGTTGCTTACTTGTAAATTCTGTTGCTAAATTTAAATTCAAAATCTCAACTAATATACAGCACTGCACGAGTTTATATGAAAAGAAAAACGACTTCTTTTAAAGTGTTAATGTTCGTTGCACTTTAGTTTTTATAAGCAACTTGGTAGTTTTTAATACGCACTATAAATTCTCCATGTTCTGAGATGAAATGGAAATGTAAAAATATAAATAAACTAAAACAATACGACTAAATCAGGTTATTAACCCGAGAAAGCGGATATTGCCGTGCGTGCATCGTTTTTGACGTTCGTAAGACTAATATGCATGCCCATGGATCAAGTTGTTGTATTCCACACATTTCACACAAGCATGCAATCGTTATTTTCACATTTATTATTTAGGCAATGTTCACTATTTACACATTGCATGTTTAGTTAAACTCTGCTTTCTCTTTGATTTCACCAGCACGGCTCTCAACTAGCCACGAATTTTTTTTCTACTTTTGTTCTTGTATAGGAATCATTGATTGAACACACCAATGCATAAACTACATAAACCACATAAACTACCTCTCTGGACTGTAATTTATTGCTTTATATTTATACATACATCCGTACATAGATATGCATGTGAAAAGCATTTTATATGGTAAATCAGATCGGCATCACTCAACAAAAGAAGTTTGGAATCATGTCAAAAACCTATGAGCTATCAGCTATCATGCATGTCTTTGCGAGAACCAAAATGCCATCCTTTGAGATTCTATAAAATTCATTCTGCCAAAGTAACACATTTATTAAAAATAGTTATTCTGACTCATTATCAACCATATTTTTGACATTTTCGTGCCAAACATTTCTCAGATAAAGAACGTGTGGGACTGTGAACAGTAAAATATATTCAATATTGAATGCAAAGAATCTGAATTTCCATTATTCCTACTTCAAATAAAACCTTAATCTCACTCTACCACAACTTACCTAGTTACAGAAGCATTATTATTATTTATAATTCTCATTGGCCAGAGAATTCAATACGATGGGGCTTTATTACCTTCAATACCACTTTCACTATCTTTACTCGCACACAACACAAAACAGATTTGTACATGCTTCTTTATATCCACTTATCAAAAAAGTATGTAGAATGTTCAAGATGGAAACTTTTTGTTCATTGTGTTGTTGGAATGACGTATCAAACACGAGGACTTTGCAAAAAAACTAAAACACTTTGCAGGCTCTCAAGTGCGGAAAAATACAAAGACTTATCTGATTGGTAATGCTACATTTATATCTATTAAGAACAAAACAGACCATAACTCAATATTACCAAAACCTCTAGAAATATAAAATACATGTTCTATATTTTTGCACTCAGTCAGCAGAGAACCAGACAGATGCCACAAAATAGAAAAAAATGCCGCTGCTACTTTAGCAAATTTTCACATTTTTACGCGGACACAACTTGGTAACCAAAACTGAACGCATGCACTATGTAGCAGCTCGTACATTTAACACTGTACTAAAACATAACTATTTTTGTCATGTATCATCCTGTCAAGAATGCGGCATTCTCTGGTGTTTTGTTGAATGCTGAATACAACTCTCATGCCAACTGACATTCATTTTTGCATGGATTTTACAAAGTAACAAGAATACACATGTCTGCATACAAGTAACACAACCGTGTTAACATATTTATGTTATTTATTTACCTAAATGATGATGCATGTGCGGAAAGTATGTAATATTAAATAAAATTTCTCTGAGGAAATCTCTCAAAGTAGAGGCTGTGTACAGCAAAGAGCAATACTTGTATACCTATATGCTTTGAGGAAAGTGGATATAGTTTCATCGTGCGCTCCTATAAATACAATTTTAAGTAATATATTACAGTCAGCCATCATCGCATTAAAATTTACTTCCAGTATCTTGTGTAACCTTTCCTTCCAAGTTAAGCCATTTGTGTATATGTACATACTTTATTTTGTGTACGTGTTCGTATAAGCAGTTTTAACCATCTCATCAGTTAGTATATGCACATCTCTTTCTCCAGGAGACTTGCATCAAACGAACACACGTAATAAAATAAAGCTAAGGTGAGCACTTAACCTTATTAGACAGTATTGTGGAGAAAGACTGCATGAATTTTTTTAGTTGTAACAGCCTTATAGAAGCGACCTTTTATCTCTGCCCCATATATAGTTGCGCAACAAAACATTGTACAGTGCTCGCCATTTTTATACCAATGAGAGCACTTCGTTGGTAAAACATGAAAGTTATGGATGTATATGCCTTCATTAAAATTCTTTGCTAGCCCCCATAAAAATCTAGCTTGAAAACATTTTTGTAAAAATAAGATAGACCTCTTTCCAGTTACGGCTTCTGTATTCCTACAAATGTTGTTGGGAAAGATGAGTGTTGTTGGTATGATAAGCGAATATTTTTAACTTGGCTTAAAAATTCCGTGAGTATTTTTACAGTTTAGTATCTATATTTTTTTCAAAAAAATGGGGAAAATGCAATACTCGTTGTGTACGTTCACAGTATGAACTTCCAAACAAGCGAGCTCACTCATCTCGTCAGAAAAGTCAAACGCCCACGAACCTGAATGTATCCTGGTGGTGATGTAGTATCAATGCCCGCTGTGGCCACGCTTGGCAGAAAAGCAAACCGAGGAAAAAGATTGGTCTTGGTAAGAAGAGAAGAAAAACATATCGATATAATATTTCCGTTTCCATTTTCCGGTATCATCTCATCCAACCTCCTGACGATATATACATACCTATAAATTTCTCTCGTTTTGTCGATCTGCCCATCTCCTATCGACTAGTTAATCTTAATAAAATCCTCAAGCTTTTCAGACCATGTTTCAATAAGGTATCAATTGCCTACTCTCTTGGACAAGCTACAACGAGATTCATATACTCCCACAATCTATTCCCACATTCATCTTTCTTCTCCATTCTTTTAAAGTGACAGATGGAAAGTTGGATTGTTTTTGACAGCAGCTGGTACATTTATTTCTCTCATTTGTATTTACCACCGTTGTTATTTTCTAACCTTATGAAAGTATGCATCTATTTGAATGAGTGTACGACTAGGTATATTAAATTGCATTTAACTAGTTTCTGATTTCATTGAAAGTGTATGCTTGATATAAATGATAAAATGAATTTGATAAGCCAATTCCGTTCTAATGACAGCAGTAGTAGTAATATGCAATGCGCATTCAGCAATGAATGGAAATGTACGTTAACGAAAAGGAAAACTTACTTTTTTCCATCATCATCACGATTCATGACTATTAGAATGATTTAACGAGAAGTACTTACTTTTTCCACCCACGGTGGTAATAGTAGTGAAAAAGTGTTGGTGGTTTCTTGCTCTAGCTATTTTTCTCTCTCTTCTTCTATACGGTGGTTGAACAAGTTATAAATGATTCACACTCTCAAACTCACAGTGGAAGGAAGCGAATACATTTCATGAAAAAAAGAAGTTCGTGCTGAAATGAATGAGAAATGAAATGGCACGACGAAGAAAGAAGAGTCTTCTTCTCTTTCCTTTTTTCTCTTTTTTATATTCTCTTGATTTTCCGAAAGGACAAGCTGAGTCAGCAGAAAACTACTTGTGTAATGTCATCGTGATGATGATCATCGTCCTCCTCATCATATACTTTGCTGCTGCTGTTGCTGATGATGGTATACTATAGATATTATCGTATTGCTGCAGCTAGCTCAATCTCGTTGTTGTAGTAGTGTCACATTTACAAAAGGAAAGTAGCAGAACAACAACATCACCATCATCAAAATTTGAGCTTCTTTTATAGTACAACTATCAAATATAATGTTCTATTTCACATAGAGGAATGCTTTATTTTGCGTACGTACAATATCATATTATATAGCTTGTCGTTCACGGTAGTTGTTACAACAGGGAAAATGACTCTTTTCTTGTTGTGGTTTCATAGAAAAGACTATAGGAAAATGCCAACTGCCAACGTTTTCAAGGCAATCCCCGTAAGAAGACCAGTTAAACGAGACAGAAAAAAGGAGGACAGCGCGACTTTGTGACAGACACTTCGTGCGTTTCGCTGCTACTGCTGCTGATGAAGTTGATGTAGCGTCTTTGCTGCTGCCACTGACTGTTTTGTTGTTGTTGCCGTTGCTGCTGATGACGATGATAATGACGACGATGGCAATGATAATGGCACAAAGTTGGACACTTTCTCTACCTCTGTCAGCAACGTCTCTCAAAAAATGTTAATTTATACTTCTTTATTTATAAACAAGAAGAGCAAGAGCAAACGTGTGATTATGTAGCAATCTATCTGGAATATTGTAGGAACAATGAGACTCTACCAGCGAGTTTTTTTGTTCCAGAGCATAAGATAAAAGACTCCATATACATGGATATTTTAACGCATACGGTGTCGGCCGAATAAAATGAGCAAATTAGTTTTCTCTCTTGTTTCTACAAAACTAAGCAGACGTATAAAAAATGACGGTTCCAGTAGTCACAGTAAATATAATAATAAAAAACAGAACCAGCAGACACTTCACTGCAGATGATGCGATGATGACAAAAAAAGTTGAAACTCTTCCTCGGTAAAAAAATGGCTACACGTTTTTTATATTTCTTTACTACTTTCACACTTTACAAAGACGAAAAAAATCTCTGAAGAATAAATGATTTTTTTTGTATACAGATACCCGCTGTATTTTTTTGTGTCAGTAATCAATTTTAATTTGGCAAGTTGTTGGAAGCAATAAGTCACAATTCACTGTGTGTGGTGGTATGTATGTATGTGTACTTTATGTATCCTTTGTCCAGTGTAATAGTAGTCACAGTAAATATAATAATAAAAAACAGAACCAGCAGACACTTCACTGCAGATGATGCGATGATGACAAAAAAAGTTGAAACTCTTCCTCGGTAAAAATAATGGTTATACGTTTTTATATTTCTTTACTACTTTCACACTTTACAAAGACAAAAAAAAATCTCTGAAGAATAAAGGATTTTTTGTATACAGATACCCGCTGTATTTTTTTGTGTCAGTAATCAATTTTAATTTGGCAAGTTATTGGAAGCAAGAAGTCACAATTCACTGTGTGTGGTGGTATGTATATATGTGTACTTGGTGTATCCTTTGTCCAGTGTAATAGTAGCAATAATTATCAAAATGGCAAAATACCTCACATCTGTTGGGTATTACAATGAAAAAGTTAACCCTCTAATTCAATAATAGTTTTAACAAAGGCATGTGGTTGCGAGTAGTTTGTCGATCGGACAAAACTCTACTGAAATGTTCGCCCAAATGTATGCCATTTTCCTAGTTTACTGAAGGACACAAGGATGAATCTCTGTTTGTGTTGTTGATGTGTTGTAAGTGTGATGGTGGTGGTGGAGGTGATTGTGTTGTTGGTGGTGTGAGCGAAAACACAGAGTACAGCATCAGTTGTAGTAAAAAGAGAAACTGTTCTCGTATACGAATGTGCTTCTCCTTTTAAATGTGTCAGAGAGAAAGAGAGGGAAGAGCCAGCAAAAACCAACCTGCTTAAATAGCACACACGGTTATAATAATAATAATGATGTAGAAGAGAGTAGAGTGGGAGAGAGAGAGAGGAGAAGCGAGTCAAAGCAAACAAGTAAAAAGCTTTCTGCTGAGCAGTGAGAGTATATGCTTGCTTGCTTGTTTGAAAGTAGTAAAGAGAATGTTGGTGAATGTTTCTTTGAAAATGTTGCTGCTGCGGCTGATGTTCTCTCCTCTCTTTTCTTTTCTATTAGGGACACACACAAATTTTTGTTCGGTTGTTGTATTCTGCTGTTTTGCTGCTGCTACTACTACTACACTGTTGGTGTTACATACTGACGGTGGTGGAGGTGGCAATAGAAAATAGAAGGGAATAAGTTGTGTGTGTGAGCCGCGTTGTGGGAGTTGGAGCCTGGAATGGTGACAGAAAATGAAGCGGGCTGCAGTGTTAAAGTCTTACTTTCTTCCTATTGTGCATGTAGCAATAATGCAATGTGCTTGGGAAATCTTTTTAGTCCATGTCTATGTAAGTTATTGTGTGTGCCGTGTGTTAATGTAATGCTGGTGTGGTAGAAGTATGTTCTACTACAAGGAGTAGTAGTAATGTTGTTGTTCATCTTATGATGATGAGGTTTCACCAGAGCCAAAGAGAATATTATAATATGGGGTTTAAGGAGAAGAAACACAGAAAGACTAGTAAAGCAGAAGAGAGGCAGAGCAAAGTGAAAGAATAAGGAAACAAGCAGCGGCAGCAGCAGTGGTAACACTAGCAATGTACTAGGCAGCAGCAAGTAGATCTTACGTATAAAATATTGCAGTGGAGCGAAAACCAGTTACGGTAACAGCGACAGCAGTATTATTATGAGTGGTGGTAGTAGAGGTAGTATATATGGATATGATGTCCAAAGAGTGGAAACAGCCAAAAAGGAAAATCGACCGAACGACGAGTTACGGAACAGGCAGGCTAAGAAAACAGAGAGGAATAGAAAGAGAGAGAGAGAGACTGTGAGTGCGAGAACAAGCAAAGAGAAAAATATAGCAAACGTACTACACAAATATAAGTACGTGTATATGCCTGCTCTACACAGTATATATTATTCTGTATGTGCTGCAGCTTTTACGTGTGCGGGAGGAGAGAAAAGAGAATAGACCAGACAGACAGAGGGACGAAGCCAAGGAAAAGGATACGAAGAACCGAACTCGGAGTGCAAAAAGACTTCTGGCATGTTAGCAGCAATATTATGGATATATGCTGCTGCTGCTGCTTCTTCTTTCAGATTCTTCTACTACCGCGTTGACTACCTATTTATAATCATGGTTAGGAGCGAAAGAGGGAGAGAAAATACTACAAGTAAAAAAGTGTGAGAGAAGATTGTTCCACACTACAACAAGAAAAGCAGCAGCAGCAGCTCTCACTACCAACTAGTGTTGCTCAACATTATTATTATACATACACAGAATTGGAATACAACGACTGCCAACATCCGTCGTGGTAGTACTTATCATATCGCTATATACAAAAGTACATGTATAGTTATGCATGTCATTTAAATTATAGTCTACTCTGCCTTCTATCATTCTACATGCCTACATTTTTTCGTCTATCGTCAACGATATTACAGTTTACTTTTCTGATGCTGCCTCTGATGACGAACATGTTGATAGGCTTTATTTGTACATGCATTCAACTTAACTCTCAGTCAGGCTCAGTCAGACACAGACGAACGAGTAGTGAGTCCAGCTCACACTTGTACATCTTCACATGTAACTTGGTGATGAAGAAATAGTACAGGGATAGCTTTCTACAGACAACACAAACTAGGGTCCACATAAGTCTACTTAATATAAATGTATACAGATATCATAGCTATCTGTTTACGATTACGATTATACTCTCATAATAAAAAACATCCTATTTTAGCAAGTACTATCTCTAGGAATCCCGTTATATAGGAAAATACTTTGGTATATTTGCTTGCACCACTGCACCAATACCACATTAAACTGAAGAGTCTTGAAAGGGCGACTGCTGGCAAACAGTTGAAGTTGAAAGAAGAGAAAGAAGGATAACCTTATGTATATGGGGGAAAAGCGGAGATGCATATTGGAATGGAGGGATGCAGACGTGTATCTCTTTAACTTTTTATCAAAATGTATATTTGCAACGAGTGCACACAGCAGTATACATAAAAGGAAGAAAATGGCAAAATATTATCATCATGATAGAAGAAACTGTGCGGTATTTTCGCTTATTCGTTTTTATTAGCGAGCACTACAACCAATCTCAAAGCAATCCATCTATACCCCTATAATAGGGACAACAGTTGTGCATACAAAAATTTATGCATGTAGATACAGACATTTTTTCTTCAATGTTACAAAGTGCTTTATATAGGTATAACCCTTTTATGTGTATATGCATGATACGTGCACAAAATACATACTTGTTCAATATAAAAATGTTATCCTTTCGATGTGTACCCTTTTTTATGTACATTTAAACTTGAAAGTTTAGAGAAAGCAGAACTAGGTATGTGTAAAAAAGCTACAAAGTATATGTACAAGCAAGAAGGGCCAGATAGGGAACTATGTAAGATGATACTTGTTTTTCTCCGTAGTTAGTCTCTCGTTTGCCTTTATAGTCTGCTGAATCTTTATTCAACTTGAGATTCGTTTCCCATACAAGCCTCTCTGGCCATTGTATCTGATGCTGTGTGTTCCCAGCATAGAGCTATATATGGCTGATTTTGCCATTTGCTTCTTTTTATTTATTTCTTTCTTCCTGAGTAAATAGCACATGGTTCATGAATTCTTTTTCTTGCCTACTTGCTAAATAAATAGAAATATATAAATATATAGGTACATGTTAACTATATTATGTATACAAAAATTATAACAACTGTGTGGTAGCAGAGAGTTGAGAATCCACTTTTTCTTCCTGAGTAAATAGCACATGGTTCATGAATTCTTTTTCTTGCCTACTTGCTAAATAAATAGAAATATATAAATATATAGGTACATGTTAACTATATTGTGTACACTAAAATTATAACAACTGTGTGGTAGCAGAGAGTTGAGAATCCACTTTTCCCCCACTTCCCTTTCTCTTTTTTCTTTGTATCTCTACACGTTTTTTGTTTCAGGCAAACAAGACGTTTTTTAGGATTCGAAGCGGTAGATAAGGCTTGAGTACTTTCAGTTTCATGTTTTTTGTTTAAAGTAAAACTGTATCTTATTCTTTGTTATTTGTATAATGAAAGTAAGGGGTGCTAGTACTGCCAAGGGTTAGAGCAATCGATCAAATGTCATACATGTAGAACTTTACTGCGGGTCGCATTGACTTTAACACTGTAACATTATAGAGCTTTTGTTGTTGCAGGAAATGAAGAATTTGGAAACATTTTCTTGGGATCTATCCTTTATTCCTTTTCGACGTTGACTAATTTTGTGGATTTTGTAACAATCACAAAAACATTGTTGTAATATACTTTGTGAAATGTTTGCCTTGAAGTTGGGTTTTTTCCCTTTAAAGTAGAGAAGGTGGTCTTTTGAAGTAAATTAATATGTTGATGAACATGTTTTTCATTATTTTTCCAAGAGACGATAATGGAGCTTGTAGAATAATTTCCAGAATTATTTAACCAAAAATCTCCACCATCTGAATAAAACTGGAAATCATTCAAAATTCAACGTTCATTATTTCGGAGTCAGTGATGCGGACTTAATGCAAGTGTATTTTTATTCATTCCATACAGAAATTATTACTTGTCTTTTATAATGCAAGCACGTGTTCATTATAAAGTTCTGGGTACTACGTGACATGCTATTTGCGTGCTCAACACATTATTCAAAAACTTTTGCAAAAAATGGCTAAATAAAAAAGTGAAAAAATAATAATGAAGAGTTGCTGGTTTTTATTTCAGAGTAGCTGTATACCAGGAAACTTTCATTAGTCCGTATACAACCTACGGGAGTGGCTGGGAATATGATGATGCGCACGTTTTCTGTTGCGAAATATTATAGTGAAACCGTAAAAGGAAAATAAACAGCACGTATGGTATGTTGTATAAACAGTCGCAAGTGGATCTCACGAAAGAGGAGAAAGCAAACTATCCAGTGAGATATGAAATAAAGTAAAAATGGTAATTCGTAGAAATATTCCTTTAACCATCTTCTTGCCAGAAGGAATTGCCCATTATCTCTTGTTGATGTCATGCATCTTTCTCCATTACTTTTATTTCAATAGAGAAATGTAAAATCAAAATGGGTATTACATGTACAGTGAACTCTGTTCAACCAATATGCTTTTCCATGATTAAAATCATAAAAAACCAGCTTCACATTTTGCCCATTATCTCTTGTTGATGTCATGCATCTTTCTCCATTACTTTTATTTCAATAGAGAAATGTAAAATCAAAATGGGTATTACATGTACAGTGAACTCTGTTCAACCAATATGTTTTTCCATGATTAAAATCATAAAAAACCAGCTTCACATAACATGTGTACGAAATTATTCAGTGATTTTTTTGATAAATTGAATGCTTGTAGTTTCACCAGATATGGAGGAGGAGGAAGAATTCCCATATTGCAGGACATGAACTCGTAGTATTGCATAAAAATTATCTTAAGCGTTCGTTGATCTATGGAAAAATGATTACCTATTTACGTCATGTGTAGCTGATTGTGGCATTCTTCTTTTCCTTTCACAGTGATACATTTATAACCCCGTTCCGCAATTACCAGGCGTAATTTTCATGCATATTTACAATAGGGTGATCAGACTGGTTTCATGTCAGATAAAAGATTATTTTATATTTTTTTGTTTTTAAAGTTGTGTTCAGTCAACCATAATGTGATAGTGTATGGATTTGTTTGCATATGAAACCGTCTATACTCTCTTCTCTCTGCAAACAACCACCAGCATTCTCTGTTGACGCTGACGTTAGTAAGCTGCCCAAAGTATGTTCATGTCAACAATACCGTTTTCTGTTCCATTCTTCTTGTACTCCTTTTTCCACTCCTAATATTGCTGCAAATTTGACAAAAAAACGAATTCTCGTCGGTAGGCTATTGAGCACGCAGATTCTTTTTTTCTGTAGCACGATAAAAATACGACAAGCTTTTTTACTATTTTTTATACGAGACGGTCCAATTTGCTCTTGAGCAAGACTGACGGGGGATTTTCACTTTTCCCCACTTTACGTTCATATCTTATTCCTTTCAGTGGAAACTTTCTCTTACACTACTCTCTCTTTCTCAAAAGAGAAAAAAGTTACGTTAAGTGAAGTTTTGCATAATGTATAATAATATAACGAGAAAGTATGTGGAGTGATGCTATGTATTTTACTGTTTGATGTTGTTGTTTTAAGATGATTCTTTGCTCAGTTGAAAAAATACGATCATCAGCATCATCCGTCTGCTATACTACTTTTTTGGTCCGTTCTACCCCACTTATCGTTATTCCAAATTTGCCTTCCTGTCTCTACCTTCTTTCTCATGTGCATTTTAACGAACACAACTTATGACTCGGAATATGCAGATACAGTCTCCCCATTACCATCACCGTTTGTTATACGGAATGGTAATTTTTTCTTCCTTCCTTTCGTCATTCCGGGGCTATTCGTGCATATATAAGTAATACTATGCAGACAGAATTTATTATACGCGATTCCTGGAATACATTTTTAAAGCTTGGAATACACTATCAGCATTATCATGGGAAAGATTGCAGGTTTGATTTAATAAATTAAAATGATAAAAGCCACCAGCGAAGGAGTATATATTATACGGATACACGCAATACTCACAAAAGCCTTCGTCTCTTTTCTACAAAAGTTTGTTATGGTGGATAAATGCTTTTTCCTTTTCTCTCGCTGACGACGCTGACTGATCTGTACCACTACCACCACCACAAAAACCGCAGATCTGCTGCTGCTTTTACTCAGTTCATCAAATGCATAGTCGTTCTCTATTTGTGCGTTGTAAAAGAGAAACACGAGCACAGCCATTGCGAAACTGAAACATTTTATATGCTTATACCTATAGTGGTTACTGCGAACTTACGCAACTTGTTTTTACACGCTCACTTTTCAACTCTTTTTTATCATTCATTCATTTAGTCTTTGTGGAAAGTATATAATACGTACATGCACAATTTACAGGAAATTCATCATAAAGAAATTCGTTAGAAATGGAAACGCCCATTCCGCCCTAATTTCCTAATAACCATTTTTGCGATCATATTATTTGGATGGTGAAAGTTTTGGTTTTGTTAAGTCGATAAAACTTTTCAATTTTATAGTTTTATATCATGTTAATTTTTCAAGGGAATGGTTTTTAATGATTTTTATACATTCATAATTTACTGTATTGCCGGAAAAATTTTGCAGAATGCCCTCTACAACATTGACTAGGAAAAATGCTTCCAGCGCGGTTGTACCTTCCCCGCAGTTATAATCTACCGATTTTCACCTTTGATAAAATATTCGTTGTTTTGATAAGGATCTCTTATAATACCACTAAAACAACATGACATTATACGTTTAAGATGAATATTGTTTACTACGTGAGCATATGCTTGTCATCATCGGTTTTCCCAGAGTAAAGCTAAAGTAAGTTGAACTATCGCATTAATGTTGCTGCTGCGTGCTGCTGGTAAGCTTTTAAAAGCGGATGTTTAGCCGTAACTCGTTTGTGTGTATATTTGTACATACGTGTTAGCACAATGACAAAGTTACTACGTGCACGGTAATCCCCCATTTACATGACTTCTTGTAACATTTTCGGATCATATCATCTCACCACCATGTTTAGTTGATGTACTACTATGATAAACAAAATGATACATGTTATGATGTATGTTTCAAGAATGTAGCTAATGTACTTTTTCACTTTCCACTAATGCCTGGTAGTTGTGTTTATATCTCTGACTCTCCATCCATTTATTATGTAAACAGCTTGAGGAATGTTATGTGAATTAAGCAAAACAAAAATTTATTTTAAATGATCAAATGATCAGCGTTTAATGGCTGCTTGTAAAAACACAATGTTTCATCTACCTCTACACTGCATACTCATGTCTTGGAATTCGGAATGAGGATAAAGCAATAATCAAAACTGACGCAGGATGTAATAATGTTTACATTATTTAAACTAACAGAAAAAAAGAGGTAACTAACCATCTACCTACTTTTAGAAACGCTATACGGATCTCCATTTGAAATAAAAAACCGTCGTTTATATAGATATACATATATCTAATGATATTATTAAAAAATAATATACTACAACATGACCATGAACGTTGTGCCTTGTGCGTGTGTTTTTCAAACTCGCAGCAGTAACAACCCATTTGGAACAAGTAGATTGAGTGAACAGCTCTAGTGAAGCGTTAGTTCCTAGAAGGCTTCAAGGTTTACGATTGTTGCTCAATGAAGGATAATTTTTATTGATGTCCTTTTGATATGTGAACAAAAACATAAAGTAAATTTTTCATGCAACACTACCAGGCCAGTGCCAAACGTATAAACACGGGCCGTCATTTTTTTGATGGATATGTCGATTCTTCGTGTAAACACGCCTGTCTTTATTGCATCGTACATCTCAAAATATTTTATATGGCCGGAAACAGAATGTTTTCAGTATTTTCATAAGGACAAGCGTAAGATTAAGTTTGCCATTAGAACGAAAACAAAGCCATATACACGTAATCATAGGCTGCACAAAATAATACAACAGAGAGAAAATGCTCATTTTCATGGGAGAAAGCACTCATATTCGTGATTGATGAAATGGCTTGTGCTGAATAATGCCGACACAACAAAAGGCATGGACATTGTGTCCCATAAAATATTAGCAAATTGCCAGGAAAGGTAAGTAGTCAATAAAAATATGTAAATATGCGACTGATAGAACTGAGTAATGGAAAATGCATATTCAAAAACAAAAGTATGAAATGCTAGGCATAAATATTCGTCTTGGTATCAGCAGTTCGGCAGTGCCAACTGGCAAGTGTATAAGCCCAGTTTTTTTAAAAAGTCACAAAATTACAAGCTTAAAAAGCAAGTGAGCTTGTTTGCGTTAACTACCGTATGTAAATGTATGTAATATGCTTATGCTTGAAAAAAGGGTTATTGTTAGTAAAAGTACTATCGTTAATCATGCATGATGCTCAACCAAACTTAATTTATTTCAATTTGTTGTCTTATGCTTTGCAAAAAAATACTGCCCATCGAAATTGTCAGATGTAGACAGGTAAATGCTATGTAATAAAATTTGGAAGGATTTTCTCTTTTAAGTAGATACGGATCACAAGGACAAACGAGACATTTCCCGTGAAACGGTGATGGTAACGAGCAGCCGTTCTCAT
>JAANSP010001503.1:0-15189 GCA_036850745.1 Homidia socia | reverse complement strand
TCTCAGCAAGAAATTGGATTCCTCCAACTTTTCAAACGGAGAAAATGAATCCCCAGAAACACACTTTACTATTCACTTATCTGAATTCATAATCACTCATTACAAATCAATTGTAACTAGTGACACATAAAAGTTATAATTAGCTAATAATACACATTTTGCCTTTTCAAAAAATCTCTCTTGCAACTTTACTATGCAAGTTTATACGTTCTTTACAACAATGAAGCCCTAAAGTAAACGCACAAAGTCATTGTGGTTTACGTGAACACAATTACACATTGTACAAGTAGGTAGATCAAATGAAACAGCAATTTTTCGAGTTTAACTCATGATTTAATTATTTTCGCTTATTGCCTTTTGACTTGAGAAGCACTTCACAATTGTTGTATCTAAAGTATATAATAAAAAATAATGCAACTACTGCATAATAATTGTACAGAAAAGGAACCAAGAACACAATTCAATGGAACACATAAGAAGAATACCCGTCATTGCATCAAGCGAAACGTTTGCTTCAGCTCAACTAAAAATTTACAAACCAGAAATAATATGCATCCTGCTGATGACTATACTAATGATAGCACTAGCAGCGATAAAGGAAAGTAAACAGCACGAGATATTCGGCCGAAACTCTGTTCCAAAACTGGGAAAGTAATCTTAAACCTGCTAGAGTTTTACATGAGTGAGTAAGTGGAAACGCACAAGAAAAATACAAACATCATCTCCCCTTCCTGTTGATTTGCGCTGCAAAATATACCTACCTACCTACATAATATATATTCGTAAGTACGTGCAATGGGATAAACTCTTGCTTGTTGCTTGTTCGAAAAGCATTATTTGGTTCGAGAAAATAAAATCAACAACATCAACATACAGTACTTGAGCTCTTCAACCACATTTTCGTCTTACCCAATTCTCGCATAAAACATCCAAAACACAACATCCTATAAAATTAGTCTTCCTGCCGGGTCGGACAAACTTTTTCTCTTCTTTACAATAATACATTATATGACTCTTCTACAATATAATTCCTATAAAATGGCCTTCTTAACTTTTAAATTGATCCAAAGAAACGCTCACCATACGGAACGGACAAAATAAATGCTAAAACATCATCTCCGTTGTTCTGTATAATAGTCTTTCCAAAAAACTCGCGTCACACAGGAACAAAGCGACAAGGTAACACTACTACTACTATGTAAAATGTAAGTATGCATTTTCATGTATCATTTCTCAGACTGTCTGTTCCACCATCATCATCTATCGATCTCATCATCAGCGTGAGTTAATGCCTTGCTGCTGTCTTTTAATATTGGACAACAAAACAACAACCCGTGCTATTATAATATGTAATTGCACAATCTTAATCTTTACTTTGAAAATTAATGTATTCCCGTTGCACGTACGTACTTGGTAGCGCACGCGGCGATATACACCTCAAGTTTACTACACGATCCAGTGTCTGAATTCGAAAAAGTGCCAAGAAGAGGACCGGGTGCCAAAAATTTGGCAGTGATTCCAATTGGCCCAACCCCGCCTGTTTCAACATCTATCTCCCCTCACAGTTCTCACATATATATAAACTGACATCTATCCCCAGAATCCATTGTATTTAAATGCCACCATCGTAATCATGATGCGACAACGCATAACAGTTTCAAATTCAAATGAATAATTTTATTGCACAATATGATTTTAAGTATATAGGAAAGGAAATGGAAAGAAAAAGAAAATACTCACAAACGACAACGTCTATAGAAATAGGAGTTTCATTCAATGTAATGTGATTTTATGTTTATGTAACTTCCGATTCGACTTTTAATAATAATAATCCGATATTATAATGTGCTTAAACACTGAGACCAGGCAATGAGAGATATGCGCAGACAAAATTATTGTATGTCCGTATTTTTCACAGAAATGTCAACAAGTTACAAAACAAAAAATGGGGTATAAATGGGTATTTAAATTTAATTATTGTAACCATCCTCTTACCTCTTGTTCCAGGAATGCTTGTTCATCCAACGGAAACATGGGTGGACGACCCTTGGGTCTTGTCGCTTAGATAGTAGGTGCCTAGTGCAACAGTACCTGCAATCATAGCCACTCCGGCAGCTCCGCCGGGAACCCAGTCCAAAGCTTCATCCATTTTAGTTTTCACTATAGATAAAAATTTATTTTCTTTATTAGCAAATTTTATTTTATAAATCATTGCTTTCTAAAAGGTTATATGAGAGAATTGAGGAAATGAAGCAGAGACTAGAAAGCACAGAGTGTGAGAGTTTGTTATACGTTACACGTTGTACTCATGTTATGCTCTAATCTCACCAGCAACCAGCAACTATTCAATTTTGCCAAATTGAATGATATTTGTTTAAAGAAAAATTCTTGAGTTGAAGAATTTTTGGAGCCAGTTGTTGAACAAAATTTAATAGTTGCTGGAGAAAAGACAATAGAATAAAGTAAGCATAAAAACTTTAAAAAGGACATGAAGAAAACTCTATTTTCGCCACAAAATTTATCATGGTTGGTTATGTTTTCTCAATTCCTTGATATAACCTCTCTGTGACGTTAATGGTTATTGCGGCTGCAGCTTTTTTGTTAAGTTCAAAACCAAACGAGTAAAAGTTAGACCTCGACATTGGGTGTGCATTTAGTTCAAGCTACACACATGTATAATGAAAAAATAGAAAAAAAAGAAAAAAAAAGAAAAAACCTACAGGTAGACACGAAATTAAATGTAAAATACTTTTATAAGATACCCAATTAAACAGCGGGAGTGCACGGAATAGTTTGGAAAATAGAAACTGACAAAACTTTAAAATACGGCTTTTATTTCTCCAATTGTCACTATATCTGTAATGTAATAATGTGTAACTCGATAGCTCAAAAGGAACACAAAATTCAGTTTGTGCCACATTTCAGTGCATTCTGCACATTTGTAATAAAAAACTAGTTTTAATGGCAAGGCATTGCATGTCAATGACTTAATATGAACATCATGAAAAGGACATGGCACGCTATATAAATAAAGCCAAAACCAAACAAATTATCTCTTCTAAACAATAATTCCTTTTGATAATTTAGCTAGCACCGTTTTTGCACATGGTTTATGACGTATTGCTTATTGAGCTCATGCATAAAATCAAATATTTGGCAAATGGATAACCTCAAGCAACAGTTAAAAGTTTAACAACACAATATGAAATACTTTAAAATGTAGAAGTACTATGATGCATATATATTTATTTTATAATATCATCTTCGGTTAAAGTTCGTGCATGTACTTCAAAGAGATCAGCTTGCAAATGCGGAAATATAGGGTAATTTTATCCCCTATTTGAAATTAAAACAAATAATCACACAAAAAAGGTTTTTTTTNTAATTTTATCCCCTATTTGAAATTAAAACAAAAAATCACACAAAAAAGGTTTTTTTTTCCTGCTGCACTGTATATTCTCAGTATTCTGACTGACTCCAACAAGTCGTTAGCAGCAAAAGTAATAGTGAATGGGTAAATATAAAATGCAAGAATGATTTTGTGTTCATGCATTATCGACAATTTTTAATATTAATATCATAACATAATACCATCCAAGACCGTGCAAATACATTATTATCTCGCACAAAAAAATCATTTGTTGTATTATCCATCGCTAACTTAACCTCGTTAATTAATGACGAGCAATTTTCATTTTCCAAGAAATATTTTCCTTATGAATGAACTTTATACCTCTTTAAAAATGAACAACGTGATTAGTAGAGTATAAGAAACACTTTAAGTTATAAACATAAATATTTGTATTTTTCTGCACGAGAGAATAAAATATCACCACTTGCTCTCCATTTATCTTTCTAACTGTCGTGTTCACTCATGGCCAATGAGAATCATTTGTCAAAATGCACCGTCATTCTAGTGGGGATTTATGGATATGGATTATATTTCAGTTTGCATTGAATGAAGATGATGATAATGCGATGACCCAAGAAGACCGAAGAGCATAATATAGCGAGTCCATATTTATATATACATATTTAGTGCGACTAATCACAACAAATCACGAGTTTGTCGAATGCAAGCCTTGTTTGGTTTTGTTGGCGCTGGAAAACAGCTCAAGAGAATCACGCAACGTATGGAACACAGCCATGAATCAGTTGAGCGAATATTTTAATATTTCATTTTGCCTATTTATCAGCAACTGCCTTGACATATGAAAGTCTAATGTCAAATGTAGAATAAACGCCTGGTGCTTGGATATGATAAAACAAGTAAACATATAAAGTCTAATGTCAAATGTAGAATAAACGCCTGGTGCTTGGATATGATAAAACACATAAACATAAACAAAACATAACGTTATGAATGGAATAAAATAGCAAGCGAACAAAACAAACAGATATAGTGTTATAAAAAGACACAAATAAAATGCATACTGCGCATCCAATTTCTATTTATACAATTTGATGCAAAACTGCTGAATTTGGATTTCGCCTCCCACTTCTCCTAATACTGGAATGGAAAAAAGTCTGTCCACGTGCCTCCACCAAGTAAATACGTTAAATTAAAAAGACACAAATAAAATGCATACTGCGCATCCAATTTCTATTTATACAATGCAAAACTGCTGAATTTGGATTTCGCCTCCCACTTCTCCTAATACTGGAATGGAAAAAAGTCTGTCCACGTGCCTCCACCAAGTAAATACGTTAAATAAAAGTAAAATATTGACACATTAGAGTCAGAAATTATTGAATTTTTTTACATGCTCAACATCATGACTATGAACTTGCGGAACCAGCAATTTAATACAATTTAATATATTTTACAACTTTGTTGCAAATGAATCTTTTTTACAATTTCTTTCACCGTTGCGTTTTACAAACATAAAGGTCCAAGTCAAGTCAATCATTTTGTTGAAATTGATTGAATTATATCTGGAATGGAAAAAAGTCTGTCCACGTGCCTCCACCAAGTAAATACGTTAAATAAAAGTAAAATATTGACACATTAGAGTCAGAAATTATTGAATTTTTTACATGCTCAACATCATGACTATGACCTTGCGGAACCAGCAATTTAATACAATTTAATATATTTTACAATTTTGTTGCAAATGAATCTTTTTTTCAATTTCTTTCAGCGTTGCGTTTTACAAACATAAAGGTCCAAGTCAAGTCAATCATTTTGTTGAAATTGATTGAATTATACCTACAGAGGTAGGCCCATTCATGATATTGATACATGTAATAATAATTATGTTGTTCTTATTATTATGCATGAGAAACACTTCAGTAGAAATAGTTTACATTGCTTAAGAACAAAAGCCAATTCTACAAACATAAAGGTCCAAGTCAAGTCAATCATTTTGTTGAAATTGATTGAATTATACCTACAGAGGTAGGCCCATTCATGATATTGATACATGTAATAATTAATTATGTTGTTCTTATTATTATGCATGAGAAACACTTCAGTAGAAATAGTTTACATTGCTTAAGAACAAAAGCCAATTCCAAGCGGTGAAAAAAAACTACTCATCCTTATATTATTACACTCAAGTAGCCGACAAAAGCAGCATCAAAAAGGACACTCATCCTAAAAAATGCATACTCACGGTGAAAGAGTGCTTGACTGAATGGCCCTAAAGTTCCATCCACGATATTTTGTGACTCGAGGTGAATTGCCTCCACTGACATCTGTGACGGAGCCATTAAAGTGTCAATTCTTTGTACAAAACAAATCAAATAATAAGAAAATAATATTTGAAAATGTTTGCGTTTGCAGTGCAACATTTCGTTTTTTGTCAAAGAGTGACTAAATGTGTAGCATGTTAGCTAACAGTGTCAGTCATATTCACATAAGTTATCATCGTGCCATGTAATGCATTTTATTCCTTGGCGTGCGTGGTAAAGCTTGTGATGCTTGTTAATGTGTATTTACCAATTTACCTTTTAATTAAAGAAATTTCGACGGTGCATCAAGCAAAAAATCATAAGTGTGTGCCTACTGCCTACACGATATGATTGAATTGCCACCACCATGCATCGTACTAAAAGGACTAGTGGTGGTGATTGACTACACATTATACATTATATAACAATCTATATTGATATAAACCGGTTTCGGTAATTTTACTTTACCTTATAGTCAAAAGTTGCTTGCCAGTTCTTCCAAGGTAACTTTAAAAGTTCGTTGTCCGATCACAATAACAGAAACCGAAAGATGTATGACGTACTCCAAATAAAAGTACAAACTATTGGAACTCCTTTGTGGAAGCTGAAGTTGGGAATGAATGGACTAACCACGTTTACGTTTTCTTTAATAAATAATTACTATATTGACGAATAAACTAAATATTCCAACAACGGAAATAGATATCACAGATACTGATACTACAAAGTCTTGCAGGTCTCACAGGCACTGCACTCACGTGAAACAGGTAGAAAAATGTATAAATAAAAGAAATAACATGGGGTTCACTATCACAGAAACTAAAATTTGCTGCACGAAATTATTACGTTAAATGTTTATGTACTGTATAGTGTCTTCATTGTGTTGATATTTGTGTTATTAGGAGCTTATCAAAGAATTTATTTTGACTATAATAGTTACGATAATTTAAAGCTATATATTGTACAGTACAACAGAAGAGAAAGTCTTGTACTTTGTTGTTGGAAATACTGTTACTACTTTTACCCGCTACGCTATTTGTAAACACTCGTCGTAAATACAATACACATCGGGCTAAAAAAAATCTTATTGTATTTTTAACAGGTTTGCAGATACTTGTAACGGTTTACGAAGATAAGATGTCACAGCCACAAGAAAATGCCCATGATGATAATAGTGGTTTACAACAAGGCGACGATGCTAACAACAATGAACAGTCACCTGTAGATTCTACGCGTGGAGCAGGAGGTGACCCAGTTTCGCAGGCTCAACAATCTACTAATGACCGATTACAGGCTACTGAAGTGCAACGGCGGCGGCGAACAGAAGCATTGGAGCGTATTTTGATGGGGTCAGATTCCAATTTGTCGCTTCCACATCCAACAGGTAAAAAATCTTCACTTGTACAACTCTGCAACATTTTAAAAAGACAAAATACAAAGATGAAATTATTGTCGAAAATTTAGACTGCAAATAACGTTTATCAGATTATTATTCTGATAATTATTTTAATGGTTCTCGGTAGACAAAGCAAATTCAATTCCACGTGATGTGTTTAATTGATGATGACAATTTGTCGTCATCAAACAGAACAGAATCATAATATTATTTTATTTTGCACCCATCCTGAAACTCCTGATAAAATGCACGTGTTTGTACCAAAGTTTAAAAGAAAGCATGGTTGTGCTTTGTGCTTCATATGAGGAGTAAATCAGAATCAGAGTACCTATTCAATCAAAGTTGCTGCTCCAACAGACAGACCAAAGAATGTAAATACTATTTAGTACTCATCTTTATATAACCATTTCTCGCTCTAAATAATTGCGACGATGCTCTCAGCATACATATTATAGTAGTGATTTATTGGAGCTTTTGTATGAAGATACGTGCAAATTACACGTATGCATTGAAACTAACAGTAGTAATAATAATTTTTGCCAGAAATCGCAGCTTTTATTTATGTAGGAAGGAACAGTCAGCCAGATATATGAGAGAGGATTGACTGTATAAGTGCTTGTATGAAATTGAAATATAGTGCTGTATGCCAATTCCCAACTCCAACTTTGACATGTCTTTTATTAGTATCATTATAAATTCGCTATGAAGCAGGAATGATGCTATACTGGGCAATAAAAAACCAGTGCAACGTTGTAAGAAATGTGCGCATTTGCTAATTTCGAAGCATTATACACACTAACTGGACTTATATATTGCATTTGCTTTAAAAAGTAAGCGTCCAGAAAGAGAAAATACCGTTATACAATACATAGAGGACAAATTTCTCAGTATGTACAACTTGCCCCCAAAGTAATTTTTATTTCATCATGAAATTATTATTGTTATTACCCCATCGGTTTACTTTGACTTAAATGAAATGGATTTAGTAATCTACAAATCGTCCAAGTAAATTGAATTAAACCATGTTTCTTGCTGCTTTACAAATTTCTAAATGGTTTTTCGGTTTTCGTCCGGTTTCTCTGCAGTTAAAAAAATGTCAGCAGTCTGTTTTGCATAATCTATAGAGACAGTATGATACGTCCGGCTTAAACGTTACAGTTGTAAAAAGTGACTATAGCTTGCAGTCCTGCATTTATATGTTAATCCAAAGCAGCGGTGCACTTACTTGCAGACATTAAAATCACTTGGGAAAATTGACTAGGGCTCTGATACAAGCACTTTTAATGTATGTAGCAATGGTAAATGAATAATATGGATTGTTTTACGTTCTTTCAGATAAGCTGAAATGCTAGAGGTTTCATTTTCTGCCAATTGGCCGTACACAAACAATAAATTGTTTGTTTTTCTCTCTGACATATACCCTGTTCCAACCACGACTAGTAAAATTCCCTCTGAGTTACTACGAGTCACAAGTATTTACTTCGACGTAGAAGAAAACAGTCATGTAACATTAATTGAGACAGATATACATATATATTATTTGTGCACATTACATATTACTGACGCATGTATAAAAGGCGTTAGATTGCGTATGAAAAGTGGACAGGAAAACAGACAACTAGTCCACTTACTACTCACTGGCATACTAGTTCATTCCTTTTGTACACATAAACTATATAGGGAACTGTTATTGGCAAAATGTTATAAACTATGCGGTCATTTTCCTGTTACTCTTCTAGCTAACTACTTGATATCTAGCGAGCTTACGAAATGAATTGATCGTGTCTTTCCGTTAACCAACCATTTTAATAATGAACAAAGTTTTTTAGTTAGATCAGTAGTAGCAAGAAGAGACGTAGTAGTTACAATATGAAAATTAAAATCTGCTTTTAGTATATCTTCACGTGTCAAGTGGTAATTGTGATGAGTATAATTTTCCATAAAATGCTTATTTTTTCCTTTTCCCATGGGTTTATTCTCTGCAGATAACAAGGTATAATAGGCGAATGCAAACTTTTATTTAACATTATCCGATATTATCCACAATTTTTGCAGTTTTAAGCTGTAAAACTGTACGGCTTTCTAAATGTTTTCCTAATTTCTAAACTGTAATTGTTAACAAGAATCATGCGATTCATTTAAAGTTTCCAGTTATGCTATAATAATGCTATAATATGAATTTTCAGGTTGAAATCAGAATATTGTTGCCAATTTTTTAGGTTTTGACATGAGGCATTGAGTGAGGCAGCTTAATAGATTTTGCTGTAAATCTTTTTCCAGTAAGCATAAAATTCCAAGTCCACAAAGCTATGTAAAGTATGCAAAGAAAATATATGTACGAGAGTACAGCAGATATGTAATTTTAATTTATTTTCTCACGAGACGTGTAGTTACAAAATAAACTTTTTAAACCCCCATTATTCATTTGGAAAGTAGTTTAAAGGAGGAATTCATCTATTTAGTAAATACGCTGAAGAATACATTGAATATACTTTTGATTCTTCAGGTGGGAAGCTGTCTTATAGTTTCAATACTTTAAGTCCCATCACTGTCTTTCACAAACACACGTGGCATCGTTCGATCTGTTTTACGAACATGATTTTATTATGTTACAAACATTTTGGTGTGAAGTGAATTTATATTGTAGACGTTAACTATGGTGCGATTTCTTTGCTTACTAACCTTTGCCATGCCACATAATTATCTAGGTTGCGTTTATTCATACCATTCCATTCAGTTCACACAATCAGAATAGACAAATCGATAAAAGTGATTGCTTTTTTTCAACATTAATAGCATTTGTAGTTTAATATGAAAGTAACGTGTGAAATGTGAATATTATATCACTTATCTGTAAGACAAGTATCTTGCTATCATTTTTAATTATGCAAAAGGTAAGGGAGTTGTCAGTCACTAATTTTGATCTGACATGTCAACTTTGTATCTGAAATAACGTTTGATGCAATAGTTCTCAAAACTTTTACTTTGCCTAAAAAATTGCCATTTTCCCAATAACTGAAAAACCGGACCTAGAACAGCATGAACATTAAATTACATGCTTTACTAAATATTAATCATTTATAATGAGATTATGAGTTTGTTCCCGTTGATCTTTTGGATATAAAAAACATACTGCTCACTGTGAGCAGCTCAAATACAGCAAATTAAATTCCATAATATTTTTTATTAAATTGGGCGTACGTACGTGCTAATATTTTGGTAGCCCGAATCAGCATTTGCTACTCTTCACACTCTCACATTTTCCTTCCGACTTTTTATTCTAAATATACTATAAAACTCAAAGAAATTCAATCTTTATATATATTTATATGTATTTTTATTATGACACTATCCACGCGTGAAAAGCATGAAGATTGACATGTGCATGACTCATGACATGACTTTAAGCATCAAAAGCACAAAACATGTTGATACTGATAAGGAGAAAGAGCGCGGACTTGAACTGATCTTGGACTATTTATAAACGGAACCCAAACACACTTACTTTTATCAAAAACAAATATAAATGAATGCACAAACAAACCATTAACCATTGCATTTAGCTGTAAGTAAACCTCTATGGGTATGTTCATCTTTGTCAGATGATCATCATATTCATCATGATGATGCACCGCTTGTTAACTTGTAAGAAATTAATGAGCATATGCTTTGACCTTTTTATCAGTCAGCTCTTTAAATTATAATTATCAATTCTGCTATTTCCAAATTATTGCACCCAATCTGTACACATCACAGCAAGACGCTAATATTATCATACCTTGTTGAAAGGTAATCTCATATTATACCATACATTTAATATTATCTATACAGCTTGCGTGGTTTTTGCACGTTTTCTGATAGCGTTTATCAGAATGCACGTCCATTCTACTACCATGCTTTGTCACCATATGCAATTTTCTACTGTCCTGTTATAAAACCACATACAGCTAATGAAAAAATTATTGAATTAGCTAATTATTACCACTTGTCCTGACAGCTTTTATCACTGGAAACATTATAGGTTGACTGATGTTGGAAGTAACAATTACGCAGTGTTTTTAATTGGTAGAACGAATCACAAAATTATTGCAAAACTTTTTAAAAAACTTGACTTCAATATTACGGAGAAATTATTGCAAAATACCTACATGAACTGCAATATTATTTTTTGAATTATATGTATAGACGAGTACAGTTGGCTGCACTTATTATTATTATTGTTATGTTATGATGATGTGTATCTACTGATGAAAAGTAAAAACGAATAGCATTCTTTCTGCCCATTCTATAAAACCAGGCAGGTAGGTAAACTATTACCGGTTTTCAAAAGAAATGATCCACTGTTTTCCTCTCAGCCAAAGTGTAGCAGAAAGGAAACAGGCCATGGACAGTCAGTCAGTCAGTCGGTACTCGGTTCTTACTTACTACTTGGTTTTTTACATCTTACATTTTACATAGGATATGCGAAGGATATTATAATATTACATGGCATATAATAATTGGCAGGCACGGCATGGCATGGCATGATCATTTTCTGTATTTTGGCTGGCTATCTCGTAGAGCAGAAGAGGTGGCATAGGACGAGGAACAGAATGTTGCTTTATTGTAAAAAAATACTTTTGTGTGTGTATGTAATGTATTTTTATATGTTAATGCTCCTTCTTTCTTCGGTCATTTCTATATGGATCGTACAGGGTAAGGGCAACCACCAAAAACACGTAGATTATTACTGCAAAGTTTCATGATGCATGCAGATATATTCCTCTCTCGCTCATATTGAAGTTGCAATAAGAAACCGACTTCAGCTGTGGAGTAAACGTATTGTTATAGAAAATGGAAGGACTGGGGAAAGCGTACCTAAGCTGTAAGCCTGAGAGAAGTTACACATCGTCAATGGTGTAAACGCAAAAAAATGATACTGTTCTAAAGCATTCTGATAGCAGCTTTTACATGAAATGAGCTAATATAATGTAGTTATATGGAAGTTGCGGATATTTTATATTGATATTATCCCTTCAGTTAGTTTTTATGTGAACACACGGGCACTACTCACACACGTCAGCAGCAGCACTTCTTTTTAATAATTTCTTTGTACGGTGACTTTCAGTCAGCTGCACGAATATGTACGTGTTATTTCTGAAAATTCCTGTTTTATATTCGAGAAATAATTGTTTTATGAGAAAGCATACATTTTTGTTATGATGAAATGAAATTATTTTCGATACATGTAGGTAGCAGTGCATAAAATGGTGGACTGGTAAGACAAATGAATGCGTAATACTTTTGCATAATACATGGATACCTATTAAATAAAACCCGGGCCGGGTAGATGATTTTAACAACAGACAACAACTCAAAGGGGGATGGAGCATAAAAGATTTTGCCAATTACTGGCATATGGCATTTACAGTTTTAGGTAATGGAGTAACACGTAGCTTTGAGGAAAAAGTGAAAAGACAGGTATTCAGGCAGGATAAAGTATTTTGAACCTAAATTTATAACATAATTTATCAATGCATGCATGGGGGAAGCTACAAAATATTATTCTCCATTATGGTATATTGATATGGTCTAAAATAAATTTCATGATGTAAAATAATTAGGATTCATATATGGTAGATAGGGGGAAATAATTTTGAAGCCATAAAATACATAAATAGCTATTGTAACGGTTAAAATTAGCTTTGAGGAAAAAGTGAAAAGACAGGTATTCAGGCAGGATAAAGTATTTTGAACCTAAATTTATAACATTTATCAATGTATGCATGGGGGAAGCTACAAAATATTATTCTCCATTATGGTATATTGATGTGGTCTAAAATAAATTTCATGATGTAAAATAATTAGGATTCATATATGGTAGATAGGGGGAAATATTTTGAAGCCATAAACTACATAAATAGCTATTGTAACGGTTAAAATTGCAATTTTTTAAAAGTTTATAGAAAGCAACCCAAATACACTTTTAAGGCAGAGGTTAGGTTGTGTAATAATATGGTAAAAATGTTTGATAATAATAATGGACACCTAGTTTTATGGACACTTTTGAAGATGATTTTTAACTAATGTGCAGTTTTCACATAATAATAATTAAAGAAAATGTATAAATAATTGTTGTACTAATGAAAACGGCAATTGAAAATATTTGCTCATTGATTAAAAATATTAAAAGCTCAATCCAAACATGCATTGATGCTCTTCCTTTGCAAATAAAAAGTGATGCCTTAATATTAATAATGTATTTAATGAAATACATCAGAAAACAATGAATTTTTAAGATAGGGTTGTAAATTGATTAAATGTTTTTGACTAGCTGAAATTTGAAGTGCATTTTAAAACGATTTTATCAATCATATCACCCCCATAACTTTCCAAACTCTCAAGGTTGACGGGTATTTATTCGCATTCCAAACAACTCTAATAAAAGAAACAAAAATGATTTTCCCATTCATTTGCTGTCCATGCATGATTTTAATTATCTAGATTTTTTGATAAGTAGTGCGGGTGAAAAGACTTTTAGTATCTTTAATTTTTAAACAGGGTAGCACAGAATATATTTTTTTTCACACAAAAAATCATTTCTGTAATTTCATACAATACATTTTATGCCAAGAAAACAGTGTATTATTTTCTCTGTATTTTTAAACTATGAATATTAATACTGGATATGACTCACCACTGAACTGCCCAAGATGTAATAAAACTTTTAAAAACAGAAATTGATGAGTTGATGAGTTTTCACAACTTTTTTAAATACCTAAATTCACTTGTATGTTAGCACTGAACAGACGAATTAAATAGCAAAAAAATAATTTTCAATTTGCGCAATACTACAACTATTTTTTCACGTCCAGTCAGTCTTCGCGTTTAAACTTGATCATACATAAATGATAGGTTGATCACAGCAAAGCACTAAAACACTATTTCTTCTTCATTTATTTGCAGAAAGTATTCTTATGCGATTAAGTTAGTTGTTGCGACTGAAAGCACTTCTATGGACTCACACTAGTCCTGAAAATTTACAAGATTTGATGGTATGGTATCTGTAATGCAACCAGTGACTGATGCTTTCATAATGTATACTCACATGAAGTGATTTGTCAGTTTTTGCACGTTGCGAAAAATATGTGTCACAATTTCACATAGGCCATGGGAATATTTCAGAACAAGTTTTTGTGACTTTAGTAGGTTTTCTTTACGATCAACAATATACTTTTTTTTACTTTCAAGGATAAACACCTGAACTGGGCTTGGGCTGAGCTCAAGTTGTTATTCCTAAGGAACTGCTTCACTATAAAAGAATAAAATGATTCAAGTCCGATAAATTACACCAGTGGCAGTATTACCCACAACCGTATCCACTATTTTTCACGTTTATTTCTTTTAAAATTAAGCATACAATTAGGTTCTGAATGCTTAGGTATATATTGTAAATGAATTACATATCATTTCATACAGTTTACATTTCTGAGATAATTGTACATGCATAATAAAGTAAAAAGAAAAGTTTTGAGAACACTCGTTATTTCATCCATGCACTTTGGCTATTTTGAAAAACATAAATAATGTGGCTTTTACAATATAGTTTACGTCTCATTTTTATCTCACACTGTAAACTTTTATAGAAAAAAGTAAGGAAATATAAAACCATGCATCCATAAAATAATTAGTAAAAGCAAACAGCACTGTACCGGAATGTTAAAGTCAAGAAATATTAAGCCTTGCCAGTAAAAATGGAGCATCTTTTCATTTTACTACATAATAGTTTTGCTCATTTTCAGAAGAAAAAAAATTTAGCCCTCGTATTGTGGTTTTCTAAAGTAGGAAATTTTTACTGTGAGTCTTTACATTGCATTCTTCAAACTTCTTTTACGTGTACAACAACACGCCAGTTCATTGTCAAGCGTTTAAATCTACGTACTACGTATTATACCAATAGTGTCTAGTTTCATTTCAGCAGTACAATTCCTTCACAAATATTAAAATTTAGGAGTGACGCAGACAGTACTTAGGTATATGTATAAAGTAAAAGTACAAGGAGCTTCTTTGTTATTGTGCATTTTGATTTGACCCTTTGTTACTCAGCACCTTTGGCTGACCAACGTGTTTATTTACTCTTA
>JAANSP010001502.1:0-15189 GCA_036850745.1 Homidia socia | reverse complement strand
TTCTATTGCTCCCACCTGACATTTCCAGTCGTTACTATATTGGCTGCCAATAACTGGCAATGGTATAATAATAATAATAACAATAATGCAATATCCTATTGTTAAGCCGACCATTAGCTCCTGAGTAATAATATGATTTACTCCTGCACCCGACGGAAACTAATTCCTCAAAAATATGAAATGATCTTTCCGTTTACTCTGTCCTGAAGAAAACGTTGGTAGAATGAAATAATAATAATAATAAATCTGAAAAGCTTAAGTGTAATGTTACTTATTGATATTTTTCATGTCAAGCAACCATAAAATCAGTGCATAATAAAAATGAGAAATCTATTAATTATTTACAGAAGCAAGGTTATAAAAGACTTTTTATTTTGTTTGTTATACTGTAGTGTTTCAACATCTCAGCAGCAGACTTGGTAGAGGATGTAAAGCTTGCTCTGCAAGGACGTGCACCACCAAACCGTCAACGTCACAGTAGTCAGCAAAGCTTACCTCCGCCACCAGTTCAACCCCCACCGGAGCCACCACACTTTCATGTTACACCGCCAAGTAAGTTTTAATGCTCATTTAATTTGTGCCGATTATATATTACCCAATTTTTTATAGATTCAATCTGCACTTTCTTAGTATTACCCTGAGCGACACACTTACAAAAACCAAGCAGTTTGTTAAAAGATATTCTCAGTCACGATTTTTTGCGATCCTAATGGAATTAGACAGCAGTGTAGCATTGTCAACATAATTGATTTAGCGTGAGAGGCATATTAAAATATATTGTGAGCTAACTCTGACGATGACTGTGATGTTTAAAGTTACCAATAATATTTAATAATAATAATATTAAAGAGGATTTACGTAACGTTAATTGTATTGTCCGTCATTAAAATGACGTTATTATTCAACAACCTAAGTCAAACAAACTTTTGCTTTTGCATTCCTACCTCCAAAAATTGAAGATCACTTAAAAAACTGTGATTCATCAACAATTTAAATAGAGTGCACGACGCACATTTCCCTGCCCCTCTTCGCCACTGCTGATGATGATTTAACATTTTTTCTTCTTCTTTTGTTGTTGAAAGTGAGATGAATTTCCATTTTAATACACTCATCATCATCAGCGTCTGCTTAAAAAAGTCCAAGTATTATTATGCGTTCATTTGATTATGTTGATGATTAAAATCTCAAGAAAAATTTAAGGATCGCTACAACTTAGCAGTGCTCTCTATCAATATCTAAATGATAAATTGAACATTTTGTACTCTGTGGCAGATTAAAAGTAGATTAGATTAAATAGTGGAATGTGTTCGTAGAAATAGTAACAACAGCAGGCAACATTTTCATTTTACTTGTAACATTTGACAGCAGCTCAACTCAATTTGGTTATAATAATAATGTGATGTCCATTAGTGCAGCAGCAGCACCACCACCACCTGCTAAATTTGAATGTTCAGCTGAAAGTGTGCGCCATGCATTTTTTTAACCCTGTCATGTAATCATCATCAGCGCAGCGTTGTCTCATTCATCATATCACGTAACAACTTTGCGCTGCTCCTTATCAATGCCCACTGCTACTAGCAAAAGATTTGTAGCAGCAAGCAATAATACCTACGCATCAGACAAAATACTTTGTGTGCAACTTATGTTGTTGATTTTGGACGATGATGCAACGACCTGCAACTTTTATATTCTTTTCATTATGCACTTATCATTAAGTATTAGTTATTATACTAAAGTCTTCCTAATTTTATATATGTATGTGTTCGATGAGAACAACTCTATCGCCATTTTTACCTCTTATACCTACCTGCCCGCCTGCCTGCCTACATGGTCATCCATCGGCTACTAAGCTGTCAAAGACACTGATTGCAGTTGTTGAACAAATTTTAATTCCATTCTAACAAGAACAACGCTAGCATCATCAGAAAGGCATAGAGAGAAAAAAATAAATGCAACATTCACTTTCACAATATTATGTACTCATCAATAAAATCCGCCTCAGTTACTAACAATAATAATAAGCGTATGTGGTAAGATTTGCTAAAAATGATATTCAATACTAATAGAAATACGTTCAGAAAATAATAAAAAATAAAATAAAAAATTAGGTCATCACATTCACCGTCATCATGATCAACATTATCATCATCATCGTCGTCATCATCATCACCGTCGTCATCATCATCAGTGTTCAGGCAGGATGATCGGATTAGCCTAAAAATACTAGACCCTATGAATGAATGAAGAGAATACAATCATGAAATTGAATCCAATGATCAAGGTACACAATTTATAGGTTTGCATAGCCAGCAAGCAGCCAGCTGCTGCTGTTGATAATCATTGTGGTGAAGGTTTTTGCATACGTAGGTAGATAAGTATTGGCATTTTGTACTTGGATTTTTTTCATACATTCACAATATCACAATTTTTAAATTAGGTATTTATTCACCATTAAAAATGTTTTAGTTGACAGATGACATTGACAACAAAGTTTTCTAGGCAACTGCTACACAACATCAAACAGAACGTTTTTATTTACAGCGATGCAATGCAGAATGCAATGTATGCATTTTTGCAAGAATGCGACAATTTTTTTTATCTGATAGTGTATTTTTTCTACAAATAATTTATACTACTTTGTTGTATAAATTACATTGAATAATGTGAAATATTTATATTTACTGTTTTAATATTAATATTGTTTTTTTCCTGTTCTATAGAAGACGAAAGGGACGATGGAAGCTCAGTGGAAAGTGAAGGTGGATACGAAAGAGAGGTTGCCATTCTTAACCGTTGCTTTGATGATATTGAGCGATTCATAGCACGTCTTCAATTTGCCGCTGCTGCGTACCGAGAACTACAACGGAGAAGGAAGTAAGTACCTAAAAAATGAAAATAGCAAGTTTGCATAACGTAAATTATTCATATATATTCGCATTTTCTGTGCATTATCGCAATCATAATATTAGCAAGGATTTTTTCCTTTTCAATCTGACGCGAGTGAAGACCGTTTTAGGATCGTTAGTGATTGTCTGGAATGAGTAGGTAGAACGGCGAATCAGTGTACACAATACAGTAACTGTAAACACTAAAAAGGTATTTTTTTTTAGCAAAAACAGAAGTGAAACAGAGCTGAAGTGTATTTATATGAAGAAAAAGAAGTAAGAACTGGATGAAGGCCTGTATTTTTTAGAAAAAGAATAAAAAGAAAAATTAATAAGAAGAATATTGGCCTAGAAACTCAGACTTTTCTCGTTGGTTGCCATTTGTTTTAAATAATGAGTAATTGTAAGTTTATCGAATGACGGCTCATAAAAGGCTAAATTGATGTGTTAATCCTTATAACTAGCAGTTATTTTGAGCTGAAAGTTAAAGGAATGGCAAGAATCATCACAATGTATAATGAGCATGTTGACAATCCTATAGTACGTCATCATCAACGCCGTTGCATATTTCTCAACGCTCTCTGTATTAAGCTGCAAAAAATGCTTAAGCGTCAGGACTTTTATTGAAAATTCCAGCTGAGTTCTTGATGGAGCATGATGAATTACGTCTTTTCTTTTTCACTCTTTTCATCTTTTCTCCCACAACTCACTTTTTGCCAAGGAAAAGTGCATGACTTGATAAGAATAATAATAATAGTAGGAGTAGAGTAGAGTAGTAAAAAGAGGAGAATGCCTATTGTTACGGAATATATTATGTGTGTATAATCAAGTCGTGTATTGTATTATACCATGTCTTCTTGTTAGTAATACTCCATGACTGACTACAAACACCGCTATTTCAAGAGAGGCATGCCTGTCAGAAGCCTGAATTCTTCAGAACTGATTAGGTCTGTCATATGCAGCTGAAATTGCTGAGACAAAAAAGATATGGAACGTTTTTGGGAAATATCTTTGTCACGATGCTATATACTACCCATGAACGAATATATATTTGTTTTAATTTTCTTCTCCTTACATTAAATAACAGTTTTATACATATGTACAAAACAAATACATTTCAGTCTCAGTTTTTAACTTGACTCAGTCTCGGTACAATTTATCGTTAAGTATTTGAAACATCTGTACCACTTAATGCCAAAATAATCGTGCATGCTGTTACTCTTTTTTTACCTTGATAGAATTCTAACATGATGATGTTAAGCAGAAAAAAAACATCACGTTTTTTTCATGGTTTTTTGCTCTTCCTTCTAGATAAATCGAAAAATAAGTTATTGGCCCAGCAGCAGGTTTGTTTACCAGCAGTAGCCTTGCTGATAAGCTTAAAAGTCTTTCAGGTTTTACATTTTCTCTCTGTGTATTTATACAACCTTGTTGCTGCTGCCGTTCGATTCTATCATGCATGTTCCTTGGAATCAGCAGCTCACATTGTGCAGGTTTCTGACGGCTTATGTGGTTTTTTGAGGTGGTGGCGGTGGTAAGAATAAGAAAGAAAATCTAAAGTGGCGTCTTAATACTCAACACTACCTAGAAAAAGGGACGCATCACATCTAGCAAATAGTATTTATTTATTTTGAAAAAAGAAATATACATGATGATAGTGAAATACAAACAACACAAAATAGAATATGCATAGCCAGCAGCATGAGCCTGAAGAGAGCGGTGTCGTTCTTGAAACGAGGAAAAGCTTTTTTTCTTCTTACCTTTTTAGTCTCTGTTACAATTTTACTTTAAATCATGCCTTCGTAAACATCAGCAAAAAAGCTGTATGTTTACAGAGAAATACGATGAAAAGTGAGAAAAGGAAAGATACAAAACAAATCAGTAGGAAAACGGAAAGTAGTTGTAAGAACGCCGGGGCTAAGACCATCGTTGACTTTCTTTTCCCAGCGAAAATCTCTCGTGTCTTGTTGGTTTGTAGTAGTAGTTGAAGAAGCAACAGCAAAAGCATATAATGAAATTGTCGATCTCTCCTTCTCCCTCCTTTACTTTTCCTCTTGCGTTCCCGTTTTTTTCTCTCTCTGCGTTTCTACTTGTTACCAGCACCACCACTACTTCCATTATATCTGAATGAAATGGAATATCAGGCAAGTTCAATATGCTCCCTGCTCAACCACGACCACCACTACCGCCGCTAACCACCACATCCTCAACCAGTTACTGATTCTGTATTTATGTACAACTGGATACTTACTACCATTACATTTTTTTGGTGGAAGCACTAGGCAAAAAATCTAGAAAAAAAGCAACGAGCGCTCTTTTCTTTACTACTACCGGAATGGTAACTGGCAAAAAAATAAATGGCTAGCAGCAGGACCATGTATGCAGGACTCCAAGCCTCATCGTCTATTTTTCCTCCTCAAATAATGCATTTTTCATGAGTTCTTCGATACAACAAAATAATACATAAATCCTTAAAATCTCAAACTTCAAAGAGTACTCATGATAGGAAAGAGGAGAAGGTTTTTTTTCCTACGTGTGCTTCTTCTCCTCCTCTATATGCATGCATTCATGTACATTTTGCTGTGTGCATTCACCTATGCCACTACATGTATTACTTTTTTCTACATATTTATAGCTTTTGGCATATTTACCCATCTCAGCCCAGCAGCAGCAACCCAATATGTAGCCTGCCACACCGTCGTTGCTCTTCTAGTCATCATCATCATCGGTCTGCTAGTTTGCTCGACAATGTTCCTCTTTCTCATTTTACTTTCTTATACTTGCAAGAAGGAAAGAATAAAATAAACGGGTAAAAGTGAACGAAAGACAGAGAGAAAACGAAAAAGAGGAAGATTGCATGAGTTTTTGGGTGGAGAAACACTCCACTCCAAAAGCAATGAAGTTACACAGTCATGTATACATGTCGCGTAATAATAAGAACTGTTTTTGCAACAACCAAGTCGACTCACTGTGAGAGCAGAGTACGGATAGTAACATACGAATATCACTTCTAGTCTGAAAGTGCTAGAGAGTACTTTTATCTCACGTTTTCCTTTTTTGCTCTTGTCATCATCATCATCACCATCCTTGTGTTGCAAGCTAGCGAAAGCAAGCCCAACAATCTCCCTCCCTGCTTTGCTTTACCTTTTAGTAAAGGACCTTTAAAATGTAGTAAAATACGCTGTTGCTGCTACTATTACTGCTACTTGTTCTCCTGTTGTTTCATATCGGCTCATCGCTCATTCCCATTAGTCGAAAAACGTGAGTATCCCACCAAATATTACTTACACACATACAGTTGGACTTTCAGTGTAGAGAGAGAGAGGTTATCTGTTTCTTTCTTGCTCTTCTTCTTCTTCTTCTTCTTCTTCTTCTTCTTACGTCTTGGTCTGTTGGCTTGGATAGTTTTGGCAGGAAAAGGACACATGCATACAAAAGTACTTACCTATAGGCAAATAGGCTTTTACAGGAAGAGATAATAACGAGTAAACCAAAACGAAATACGTGGACTTTCTTCCTCTTCTTCTTTTTCTACCACGGGCCAAGCAATTTCATTTAAACATGTTATTTATATGCGTGGTTTGCTGGCATGACGTGGCGTGTCCTCTCTGGGTTTTTGCAATGATGATGTAGTTGGAAGAGACAAAAAAACCCGAGCAAGGAATGCTAGTATTGGAAACGTTTCACATTATTAGTTTGCCAAGAGGAGAAGAAGGATATTGGACGGATGAATGATAACAAAGTAGACGATATTATAAATAAAAGTTGCTACAACATCAGCATCTTATTTCGTTGGACATTTTGTCCTAGAGCATGAACCAAAAAAAATGTGCTGGACTGAAGTTGAGGGAAAACAAACAAGTTTAGTTGCGTTGCACTAAGACGCTGAATTGCTGGCGGATGTATAACGTGATGGGATCCATGTGCTTTTATTTATAAACATTAATGCAAATTTAAGTCATGATGCATCTGTGTCCGTTTTCAATTTGGAGTTTTGGTATAAAGTAATACAAGTGCATTGTGTGTAGTCGTCATCGTGACAGGCAGGAAAGTTTTTCTTTACAATGAAGCAACGTTATTGTATTTATTTATAAAAGAAGAGGAAATACTTTTACTTTGTTTTCCTCTGTTTGCTATTGCACCAAACAAGGGGGAAACTTGACCGCAATATTAAATTTTGCAATGTACCTTGCCTGCCCGCATGTAAACATTTTTATACATTTTTGCAGAATTTTTGAGCTGTAAAATTTATTTATACATTAGCTGTTCCCAAAGTATTTATTGTGATTTCATTACCTATTTGAAATCTGTATGAAGCAGCTTGAAAATTTTTCACTAGCCTCAATCATGCGTGGGTAGTATCACGAATGAATTGATGGATGGTAGCAGGTACAAAGCTGGAATGTTCAAAGCGATTTTTATTTGACTTCCTTCACAAATGTATTTACAATCGAAAAAAAATCAAGTACTTTAACCAATGTTGCACTTTCATAAAGCATTCAATTCTGTTTAAAAAGACTTTTTTTCTAGATTAAAATGTAGAGATGTCTGACCATCTCAAATGCTGCATTTTGTAAGGTCTGTGCCGTACATATTTATTAGTTGTGGTGTCGTCCTCATCATTAGTTGTCTTTAGCCACAGTCCCAATTCAGATAGACAGACAAGTAGACAGATAGCTGCTCATTTTTGTACTAATTCACTTTTCTCGTTTTCCTCCTCGTCCTGACACATTTTCAACGCTCTTGAAAGGAATTGAATTTCAAGGCTTGATGAGAGGATGAGTGCCTTTGTCTTTTCAAGTGCTCTTGTTATTTTCTAGAAATAGAAAAGCTAGGCTGTACCCCACTACTACTGCGACTACTGGACTGACTGACTGACCGCGTTACGGGTTAAAGGTGTTATTCTCTATTCTTTATCTTGTCCCAAAAATAAAAAATAGGATCCATGTACACAGCACCATCCCATTATGCTCATAGGTCAACATTAGAATTCAATCGGATGTGTTTCAAAACCCTCTCTCTTGTTGCTCAACTGCTCTATCCCCAGCAGTATCATTACTACTGCTACCACTTATCATCAGGAACATTTATTTTACTTGACCATTTTCTCTGAAACACGCTGACACGGACACCAATACATAAAATTACATTTTACGATGCCCAGCTCGTTTGGTAAAAAGAACTAATCCATTTGGCGATTTACAAATTCTACAATGTCCTCACGTATCAAAAATCCGAATAGTGCATCAAACCATTCAGGCTGCTTTGATTTGCTTTATAAGCGCAATAAATGGATTTGAGGGGTGCATTTGCGGTGTGCATGCTGCTGTTCATCTGATGGCGCTGGTGATATGGTACTTTTTGCTGCTTCAACGGAATACGATAATGATGTCTGATCAATATCAAAACGCTTGCCGTACAAAGCCCAAGTATTATATTTTTATTAATGACATTTACATATATCTTATACTTGACTTGTATGGAGTTAATATGATTCGGTAATTTGAATGTACTTCCTACTTGGTAACATGCGTCACATGGAAACCTTGATCTACTGATGATGGTTTTTTCCCGCAGTACTTGAATAATTTCAGATCATTATTCCAAACGAGCATGCTCATGATTTTTTCAATACAAGTAAAAACGCTTGTGTGCTGAAAACAAGGGACCTATAGCTTTGTGGCTTTAGGGGTTTGGAGCTTCATGACAGTTTTTTTTGCAACAACCGCATTGCAGCTCTACGTGTGACAATTACAAATTTAAGCTGAAGATGACCATTATTGGCATCATTATTGTACACATGGGAGAATATTTATGTGTTTATGGAAAGGTTTCTTTTGTACAACTTGACATTCGCAATGCACCAACGTATTCCTTTACAGGGTAGGCATTATCATATTTTCTTTACTAGGCGTTGATAAGGCTGACAAGCTCCCTTCAACTTTCAGTGATTTTAGCATATTATATATTTATGTATGTAAGTTAATACAAATAGGATAAATGACCATGTTTGCTAAAATATCCATTTACGAATATGTATACCTATTTACTCATTTGAAATTCTGATGCATTTCTTTCTTTTTTATTAATTAGGTCAAAAAAGAGCAAGAAGAAGGATCACGGTGAGGGTCTCTTGTCCATGCGAGCTCGCCCACCCCATGAGCGAGAGTTTGTTGACATTCTGCAAAAGTTCAAACTTTCCTTCAACCTACTGGTAAGTAAAAAAAATAATGTACCCAATTTTGATACGACAACAAAAATGTTTACTTACACTTAAAACCTTATCTTCATCGCACACATTTTTCTCTAGTTTATATGGAAATCACATTTATGAACAACAACAACAAAATAACAGTTCTCGTTACGTATTGTTGTCACTTTGTTTTGTTCTCGTTGAACGCAATTCCAATGTGCATTATCTCTCCTCTTATCTCAATGTCTCCATTATTTCTACATTACGGCCATTTTCCAAGAAGCGTACAAATGGTCACATATGACTGCCTGCTCTTGTGTGACCCATGACAATGGATTGGGAAGACAAAAGAAAATTCTACGCGTGCTATCATCACCCCTTCTTGGTATACAAAGCTATGCTTACAATCCAACAGACTATTCATGTTCTAGTGAAGAATACGTTGAGCCATTTTTTGAGCTTTTCTCCCAAGAGTGTTTATTTTTACTAGACTCAAGTTTTGTCCTCCTCTGCCCTTTAAAGTATAAATACAGAGAATGGAGCAGCACGTACTTGATGCTTCTCTTGCTGACTTGCTCTTTGTTTCTTTTATTTACAACTCAGCAGCAGCAGCAAGGAAAGTGGTGGGTGATCACTGGAACCACCACTACTATATATTACATTACATAATATCTACTTCCTCCAATAAACTACCAGATTTTACTTACGCAACTTTTTTTGGTAAATTTTTTTTCCATCTCTACTGTTTTTGTTTCTTAGGCAACAACAGCACGAAAAAATAGAAAGCAAAACGCAAGTGAAAGTTGAAGCTGCTGCTACTCAAGTTGTCGTTGTAATGAAAAATGTTGAAAACGCGGTTTGATTGCATGTGTGTATGTACCCTTAAAATAAAAATAAATAAATATAAGGGTACTTTGTATTTTTTCTGTGCATACTATACTTTATATATATACTTTGGCCTTCTTCTTTCGTTAAGCAGCGCTTTTCTGTTCCTCACAAAGTAGAATGGCATGGTTTACTTTGTCGAGGAAAAAACATTGATCAAAATGAACTCTGCGTGTATATGCTCGCTACTTGCTACGTTAAGGGAGAAACTACCAGCGTCCGCATTGGTAGTAAGTGACCACTACTGCTTTACTACTCCGTCCTCCTTAAAGACCAAAAAAGAGAAAAAAGTATATACAGATAAGTAAATGCCTGCACACATATTCCAACTCTTTGTGAAGATCAACTAGGATTACATTTATAACTTACCCCATCGTCTATCTTCTCCTTTTTGATAGGCATTGTTTATGTATGATCGTAACACAAACAGAGTTTATTTGTACTAGTACTCCGTGTTACTATGAATTTGATTATACGACAGAGTAGCTAGCTCTCTTTCTACTTTTTAGATACATATAAACAAATACAAAAGGAAGTTAGATGTAGATTCGGAAACGTGGGCAACTGCCGGAGAAAAACTAATAATAACGCGTTTTTCATTGAATCCCAACAAATCTTGAAAAAGTGTCAATAGATCATATGATAAAAAAATTTCAATTAAAATTTGAAAAAAAATCTAATGTGAAGTTCAATGGCAGAGGTTATCGTGAACTGTACCAAATTTGAACTTATTTAAACACAATATAATAAACAAGAAAGAAGTTATCGGGACCGTAGACTTAAATTCACACAGACAGACGGACAAACACCTTAAAACCAATGACTACATTTAAGCAATTTCAGTGCCCCGGCAGTTAGTAGTGAAAGCAGTGATCTCCTGTTTTCCTTTTTTAATTCGCTTTCTCTTTTTCCACAATTTTTTAAAGGAGTACACCTACATAGACACGTGAAAACAGATACTCTAACAAGTATAGGTACGCACACAGCTTTTTTTTGTTTGAGACACACACACACACATGACATAAGAGAGGAAGCAAAACTGCCATCATTTATATTCTCTCTGTATTAAAAGCTCTTCTTTTTCAACTACCATTTCAACTTTAACGAATAGTGCTCTTGGGAATACACTGGTTACATGTCAGAGAGAAAGACTGGGGAAAGTGCTACAGGAAACTCTTTTTCGGTGAAAAAACCCCGAAAAAAGCTGGACTTTTTTTACTTACTTATCTATATATAACCATATAATACTTGTTTGCATGTCTAATAATACGCTGCTGTATGTTAACTCCTCCGGTTTGCTACATGTCTACTACCATTTTTATACTAATGGCCAGTCAGTAAAAGAACTAGAAAATAACTATTATTTCTAAAGAGCCTGATGAAAAGACACACACACCAACATTTGAACAGGTTACTCGAGTAAAAAATGGTGTAACAAAGTTGCCTCTTTTTTCTCCTTGCTTCTCAGTTACCTTTGTAGTGTGGTGCAAACGTGATAGGTGGTTGTTGTGTACTTAATGCATGATTTATGTGATGTGTTCAAAGGTGTAATGCCTATTAAAATGGTTGTACAAACTGCATTATCACGGCAAGATTGGGTTGCCGATGTGTAAAGATTAATAGGCATTATTAATGTTTGAGAGTATCCATCTGTTTACACTTTTTCAACACTGGATTTTAAAATAAACACATGCATGCATACCCACAAATCCCATTTTATCTTATCGACACATCGATACTCTACCACTTTCTTTTCCCAGCCATCTCAACAGGAGTTTCTACTCTAATTTTTAAGCTAGTTTAGCATTAAAAATTCTTTTGAGAGGGATAAAAAAACAAAAAAATGAGAAAGAAAAGTTTTGTTGGATAAAAATAATGGAAAAGATCAGGCTTGCATGAAGATGTTCGTGATTGCATGCATGTTTTTTCTCTACATTTTAAAATCCACACACTGACTTAATAGTCAATCAATCATTACTCTGCACATACCGTCAAGACAGGCGTAGTTTCTTGTACTTTTCCTCTCTCATTTTTTTATTTGCACTGTTTCCCAACTTTTGTAAGTTTTGATTCCCTTTGAAAATGTATAATTTTTCATGCTGCTAGGCGGTGGAATCCCGGCGCACATAAACATGATACAGAAGGAAACAGCATGAATGTTGTTTCCCGCATTTTGTGGGGTTGCACATTTTGCTGAAAAATTCACAAGTATGCCTACCATGTGATTTTTGTAGCACAGAATATCGCCACACATGTTATTGTGAAAAGGCAGATTTAAGGATTTATGAGGGCATATGGAACATAAAATTTGATTTGATGTAGTGGTATGGTTGTGGTGGCTGTTAGTAGTAGTAGTCATGCGGAGTTATGCCAAGCAAATAAATAGGAACGAAAGATAACGGTAATAATTTTGCTTTAGCTGTTGCTATTTTGCTGCAGTCCATGTCTGGTCATTATTATCGTTGTTGTAGCTGTGAGAAGAAAAAAAGCGTAGATAAATAAATGAAGATGCATCATAAAAATATTCATCCCGGTGGTGGAACAGTGCTGCTAGCAGACGGTAATTCTCGCTAGCCCCGACGCACAAAGCTCATCAATCTTCATAATATGGAAATAATAATCTTATTATAGCCAACATTATTAGCCACAAACAACTTTGTAGCGCACTTAAAAAGGGTTTTTTCTCCTGATTTGTACCCTAGCAACATTTGTAGTGACAGAATGAATAACAGGTGGATAAAGCAAGCAGGTATTGAATGTTTTCCACTTTTATTCATTTATAACATCTTCGAAAAAACTATGTACTAAATCGAAAATATCAATACGTTTTATTCACTTACACGTACACCATGAGAGCAATAACATAACACCCTCCTTGTCAAAAATCTCTACTGATAGGCTGAACAAGAAATAGACAGATATAGCAGATACCTGTAAGCGTTTAGTTTTTATCCGTAGCATAGGACGGTATTGATTTTTATGCGAGTAAAAGAAGCACTCATATCAATAGCAGTGCAGGCACGCTTAAGCATGGAAATGAAAAATAATTTCAATTTCCATGTCTTGCTTGTCATATAAAATATTTTTTTTAATACTTGCGTGTTATCCGTAAACTTGGAAAGGTATATCAAGTTGAAATTTAGCAACATATAGAATATCCAGTCATCCCCAATAATAATAATAATAGAATGAAAAAATGGTAAACAAGCTCCCTTGAAGAATGTGGATGAAATATCAGGCCGATTTTTTTTATATCATGTAATGATTTTTATCACGAATCACTAGAGGCTAGTAGCAAGAGTGAATGGAGGAAATGATTAAACCTATTTGGTTTCATTGTCAGCGGAAAAACGGACGGTTGTTTGGAAAGGAAGAGTATTACATACGTAGTAGTAAACAAGTAGCTCATGTTCCCTCATATATTTAAAAAATTATACATGTCTACATTTTGGGCCCTCCTTATTTAAAAAAAGGTCATTCACTGCATGATGGAAGTACATCATATAAAACAAAAATGAATTTAATATGGTCAAGTGAAAGAGGATAAAGACGAGCAAAGCAAGTGATGATGGCCGATAAACCATGTTTACTGGAGAAAGTTGGTGAATGGATAGTTTGATCCATTATTTCACTCTGTGTGTATACAGCACTTGCACATTGATTCCTAGTTTAAGGGGAAAAAAAATTTCGCTTGTTTTCTATTCCCATGTTTTATATTTGCTGTAAAATACAAAACAGATTTTTACTCAGCAGTGAAGAGACTGTCGGAGTTTGAAAGTAAGAGGATAATCAGCATTCTCGCAGTATTGTAGCAGCAGATGAGCCTGTTCCCATCATTTTTTCTCGTTCAATTGTAACTTGAGAATGTTTCTATGTTTTTACTATAAATATGAATTCTTTTAAATCTTGGATTTTCATTTGTTCATTACTCTCTCCGTTGAATGAAAAACATACGCAGAAATCACGGTATGCAATGTAATACGAGTAGCATACCTTTATCGCATATTTTTTAGTTAAATAAATACTTACGCGTTTGAGGAATTGTTTATCTGGTTTCATTATGTATTCCAGTCTCCTGATGTACGTATTTATAGCTAATATTTATATTTTCATATTTCAAGTTATAATAAATATTCATAAAATAGAATGCTCCTGTTGTCTGTGGTTGAGTTAAACTAGACGGTTATTGTCAGTAAATATCAGGTAAACAACAGAATAAATTACTTAAAAAGGAGCAAACTTTCCCTCCAACTGTCTTCTAAATTCACTGTTTATTATTTTCCTACGTGACGATGAAATTGGTGTTATTGACGTGGAAAAAAGAGAAATAATGTAACAGCACCAGACAAAGGAGCCATGGTGTTTCTACGACGTGATAAACTTTATTCCATTTAGTCAGCAGATTTTTGTATTAATAACAAGACACCATGATGATAAGTGGAGAGAAAGCATAATAATAATAATAATAATAATAATATTTTATGTTTGTTGGTTTCAAAGAGAAAAGATGTTTTTAATGCCTGTTTTCTTGCCACTCGGAAGTTTCAATATTAAATTGCCATATGTTCAGGACGATAGTAATCTGCCTGTCTTTTGGTTTAATATTTCAAAGTAGTAATGCACACACAACATGTTTTGTAAATGTTGCACAACATTTGGTCATCATCACATATATATTAAAGTGAACTAACCACAATTTTATTTTTCTTATTGCCAAAATGTTTTTAGGCTCGTCTAAAGACCCACATTCACGACCCAAATGCCCCAGAGTTAGTCCACTTTCTGTTCACACCGCTCGCCCTGATTGTGGATGCTTCCAGAGACGCACATGCAGCCGGATTAGCCTCCCGCGTGATTGCTCCCCTTTTAAGTCGTGGTGCGATCGAGCTACTTAATAACTGCTTGACATCCAAGGAGACCGAACTTTGGCATTCGTTGGGCGACGCATGGCTTCTTCCAAGGTTAGTAAAACAAGCAACGTAAAAAAACAACGATATATTTCATTGTTGCAACAGAAAAACAAACGCTTTGCTTTTTTTTCTATCTTTCTCTCTCTATAAAAAGACATTTTGCTTTTTATTTCCACTAAATTTTTATAATTTGTACCGTCTCGAGTGTCATCATTGTCATTATATTATTACTGCTCACCAGCAACACATGTGTGCATTATTGTGTATGAACGCACATGTTTGCTTGTGTGACCACAATTTTCATTATTGTTAAGCT
>JAANSP010001501.1:0-15190 GCA_036850745.1 Homidia socia | reverse complement strand
AACATTACGCTCCGGTACATCAGTTTTATTAGCAGGTTATACGCATCCAGCGGCTTCCGAGGGGACCGTATTAGGCAAAGACGTGGTTCAGCTTGGAAAATTTGGAGCGGTGGTAGCGTATCGATTTACCGACAACGAGGGAAAGGGCATAAATCCGGGTCGAATTGCTGAGATTGGACGTCAGCTTTGTCAGCATATAGTAGGTTAGTGTCCACTTGTATTTAGATTCTAAAATGTGTATTCAAATCGCCGACAAAATGAAAGGTTATAATTTAAAGTAATTAAAATCAATTTATTGTACAATTCTAACAGGTATGAATCCAAAAGAAATTGGCAGCCTTGATTCTCCAATTGAGCCTGTAATAACGAAAGAAGATCAGCCTGTCAATGAAAAAAAGGATTCAACAGCAGTAGAAAATAAAGAGCCCGTTGTAGAAAATGTTGAAGATGATGAGTCTGACTTTGTGGCTCGATCAACCGCTGCTGTAGATGAAACGGTTGTTAGTTAATCAAGAATTTTTGCTCGATCCGGATCTCACAGTTAGGGACTTTCTTGTTCAAAATTCAGTAGAGGTGGTTGATTTTGTAAGATTTGAGTGTGGAGAAGAATTGGCTTAAAAACATTCAATATAAACTTAATTCTGTCAGATCAAGTCAATTCTAATACCTTTGTCATTGTGTTTTAGAAAGTTTACTCTATTCTTAAGTAGAAAAAATAAATAAAATCGTTTTTAATATTATAAAAAGTTTACGAAATAGTAAAAACGAATCGCATGTTGTTTCTTATTGATCCCCATTTCCGAATATTGATCGCATCGTATATATATTTTTGTCGTGAGTTTAATGATGGGAGTTTACAGTACAAACTATGTTCATTATTGCCAATTGTAACAAATGTCGTCGTAAGACTTGTTAGTACTTTTTCGCTAGCTTTACCAATCTTTGTGAATCCTGGTTAGTGTTATCATGATAATGAATACCTGTCAATCTGTTATCATCAAATTATTTTTGTATCCTAGTTTTTCCCATTGTTGTCTCCTATGGTCTAAAGTCACGAACTCTAAGTAAAGCATTATTTAAAAACGGAGTATAGGGTTTTAGTAAAACAGTGGAGCGGTGTCATAAAATAAAAATTTGAAAATACTGGTTAGAGAAATGAATCGCAATTTGAATGGAAAAAAGTTTGTGAACTGTAAATTCAATTTAAGTATAAGTGCACATATAGCTCATTTCAAAAATCCAAAATTATGAAACCAAACATGGAATATCAAGACGTTCAGGCTTCATTGAATTTTAAACTTAGGGAGACATCAGACTTAAGAAAGAGCGTGCGTGCACTGCAATGTTTTTCTCTAATATCATCAGTGAAAAAGAAAACACGGCCGAAATTTGAGAAGAAAAGAAAAAAAATGTCCTTTTCCTTGCCATCCTTACACGTATTCTAGAATTTTTTTGTAAATAATATGTACATAATACGTCGGAGATTATTCTCACACATTTATCATTCTTTTTCTTCCCGTATTCATTCGCCACGGTAGAAAGCCCAAAACATCTTCATTACTACGTTTCCACTCACATAACAAATAGACAATTTAAGCACACATAAAATGCAATTGAAGAGAACCAAGACGGAACTACTACAGCAATGAAGACAGGCATATCGTGGCGTATATTATATAAAAGTTATTTAGACAACAACATGGAATGGGAATGAGAATAAAGCCACTGCACTGTCACAATGATAGGATGAAGAAAACGGCATGATCCTAGCTTAAATGAGTTTTTCATTTCCTTGAAATTACTTGTTCTCGCAAAACGGATATAAGAACTGAAATAGGGAAAAACAAGATCAAGAGTAGTAGTGGATAGTCTGGGCTAGACTAGACTACCAGACTGAATAGAGAAATGAATTTGAAGAAATGACTTGAGAGAAAAAAGTACCTCTTCACCCAAATACTTTTCATTTCGTATAAAACGTGTGCCCAAGTCTGAAGATATTATTATTATTGTAAAAAAAGTACCTCTTCACCCAAATACTTTTCATTTCGTATAAGACGTGTGCCCAAGCCTGTAGATATTATTATTATTGTGTCGTATACGGACACTGGGAAATTTCAAATAAATAAAGTTAAGTAATACACTCGCAGCAGACACACAAATTGTGTTTTTATTAGGGTTTCGCAAAAAATCCACATCTATTCAGATGGAGGAATATGAGGTCGGTTATAGGAAAATATAATTTAGGTTAAGTGAAGGGATGTGTTTTGCTTTTTCCACTTGTTTGCTGCTTAATACGAAAAGTTTTGCCATTTCCCTGAAAATATAATTTAGGTTAAGTGAAGGGATGTGTTTTGCTTTTTCCACTTGTTCGCTGCTTAATACGAAAAGTTTTGCCATTTCCCATCTTTCCTTTTCCTGGTGATATGATGAGGATGATGATGGCAGTGTCGCCTGCCTGTCAATGTTTGTTGTTTGGAGAAAAATTCAATTCCGTGTGTTGTACTCCTTTCCACTTACACCAAGGATCTCTGGATCATTCTTGACATGACAAGATTTTGCTGACTTGGCTTTCTCTTCGTTTTGTTGTTTTCACTTTTTGTTGTGCTTTCACTGGGTTGCTGACATGTCAATAAATACAACCACACTCAACATAACATTATGAACTGATACTTTGCACAAAATTAATCCGTTATTATTCTACTCTACTTATGTTCATATTGCTCCTTTCCTGAGACTCCCATAATATGCTTTCTCTTCCACTTTCTATTTTCTATTCCTTGATTTTACCTTTTCATTTACTTATTTGTTGTCTTGTCATGTCATTTATTCTCATTGTGAGAAAAACAGTGAAAAGGAAAGATGATTGTGTATAGAGATTTTTTCTAGAAATGCCTGGCATAATATGTTGAGAGAAAGTTGAGTGATATCTGTATATATTCCAGTTTCCATTTACACATTATATTTTAATTCATCCGAGATACCAGTAGTTCTTATCATGAAATATTTAATGAACTTTTAATTGCAATTTTCACAAAAACATCGACATAACGAAATGGCACATATTATGCTTCCATTTTCAATTAAAACCGTTTTCCAATGGATTCAAGCATATGACACCAAGTAATTCAAAGAATGCCAGATTCAAAATGCCTGCAAGGATCACAAGTGCGTGAAAAATGTAATATAAATTGTGGAGAATGAGGTGATATTTATTTCAATTCAGAAATTTCCCGTTAAAATTAGTGACATTCCGCTCTGAAACTCGGTGTGACGGTGCATTGATGTTTTCACGTTGTCTGCTTTCACACAGCTAGCTACCGTCAGTAAACATTTATGCTCCAGCAAACAGTGCAGTGGGATGGGAACATGAATCTTCGGAAATACGTACACAAAAAGCAAGCACACATTTTCAGACAAAGTCTAATGACAAAACGTCCTATATATCATTTTTTTTACTTACTCATGCATTATTTGGTTGGACTACAAAATACCACGAGAAAACGATGTCTTGTTTTCAACACTTCCACAACAGGTCTTTTTGTTCATGCTTTTGATGTTTTTTTTTAACTATACGTTCATTGTTCCCTACTCACTTGCACACACTTGTCTTTCGTAATAGTGTGGCTTTGATGGCAAGATACCCCAGGGAAAATTACATGCAAACGCTTGTAGTCTCCTGAAGCATTTTTTGTGTGGAGCTGTGAGGTGAGCCCTTGTGTACGTAAACGTAAAACTGCACGAGCGATGATGGAGATGTTTGCGGGGAAGGAAGCAGGAAAATACATGTATATTTAAAAGCCATGATCACACTTTCCCTACGCTCCAGTCTGCAAACACTTCCAGGCGAAGCTACTTGGAAGGAAGGAAGTCGTTTGTTTCTACAGCGGTAATCACACAACATCAGGCTCATTGTCATCGCCATCCCTCATAAAAAGTTAGCACCCTTTTTACACCTTTTTGTTTTAAAGCAGAATCACAAGTGATTTTCTTGGTGAAGATTAAACCAGGTTTGTTATGTACAAATAAAGTAGTTTATTTACTGTGGTATTTCAAAAGCTACAAACGTAAAGTTAAGCCATGATCACACTTTCCCTACGCTCCAGTCTGCAAACACTTCCAGGCGAAGCTACTTGGAAGGAAGGAAGTCGTTTGTTTCTACAGCGGTAATCACACAACATCAGGCATATTGTCATCGCCATCCCTCATAAAAAGTTAGCACCCTTTTTACACCTTTTTGTTTCAAAGCACAATCACAAGTGATTTTCTTGGTGAAGATTAAACCAGGTTTGTTATGTACAAATAAAGTAGTTTATTTACTGTGGTATTTCAAAAGCTACAAACGTAAAGTCTTAATGGTCAGTACTAAGAAAGTTTGGAAAATTTGTTACCCACATACCATCAAATGCATGTTACAAATTTGCAGAGAGTTGTGTTTGGATTGCATTTAGCATAGACAAAAGACAAATACCTATTAGCTTAATTATTCTTTTGACTTTGCTACAAAAAAACAGAAAATTGAACATTTTGAGTTTAAAAAACTACAGGCTTCCCTATTTGCATGATATTATAAAAATCTGTAGAAAGAATTTCTTTCCTAAACCTTTCCCAACAAACATAAGCATAGTATTACTTTTAAGTGTTGCAGGTTTAAAAAATAAAATTTTGTACTCGACAGAGCTCCTGGAAAAAAATTCTCTGTTACGAAGGATTGGCAAACTTAAATGAACACACTTTTTTCCTTGTTCAGATTTCTAAAATCGTTACTACTTTTAGCTGCTAACATAACATTGTAGCACATCTTAAGAAAATTTTATTACCTAGTTTGTACCTATATATAATCTTTACTGAATTTATAAGCGTAAATATATACAAAGGAAAAAATATTATCAAATGTACAAAGTCAACATAAAAATGAAGAAAATCCATATTTTGAAAAAATATCATTGAACAGTCTTATGTTTGCGTACTAAACTTTTTCTATAAAAAAGAGCGATACACAGACAAGAAATAAAAGTACACTCTACTTACTCCCGTGTGTACATTCTCTAGAGTTGGGAAATTAAAATGTTTTTTGAGCGGATAAAGTTTTACAGCTTCACAAAGTTGTTGCATAAAATGAAAGCAAACTCGTAGGCAGTATACCAAAAAAGCCTCACGTGTATTTTTTGTTAGCATACATGAATTCTTTTTTATAAAAGTAGAAAGTGTGTGGGACTAACAGAAACGTTATTGTATTCTGATTTGTGGGAAAATAGGTGTGTAGCAGGAAGAAAATTCAACAAAAAAGCAGAGGAGAATAATAGGAAAGAAGCAAAACATGGGAGACACTGACATTTCCGATTTGGCAAATCCTTACTGGGAAGTGGAATGGAAGAATTTTATATTTAAAGCGGCAGCTCCTGAAAACTACCAAGACATTTTGGACTCGATGCGTGAGAATTTTTATAAGGATGAGCCGTTGAATATTTTTACAGGATATAGTGAAGGGAAGCGTAAAGACCTGGATAGAATGATCACAGAATCTGTTCAAGGACGGTTTAAGTTGCATCATTGTGGAGAAAGAGAGTGGAAAGGTAAAAGGCGCATTTACACTAATTTAATAAAAATGCCACAATCAATATATGTAACCATTATACATGATTTTCACAAATTTTGACAAGTTTGCATGAAAATGATAAAAATTTGTTTGGCCAAATTCCCTGCTTATAGTGGTTGAAAGGTTGAAATCAAATTTCAGTAAGTTCTGCCTGAGAATGATAAAAGTATGTTTACCTATACCTACTTTCAGGTGGCTGGAACGCAGATATCCATTTTGTGTAGAAGAGGAGAAAAGGATCGCATTCCGGAAATGGAATGTCCACAAATGAAGCAAATCCTGCCGTTCCTAGAATTACTAGACGCATCAGCCCCAGTGTTTGACCATTTTCCCGAGTTGGATTGCTACGCGGAGCTTTTCATGATCTCAATAGAAAAGGAATTTCGTGGTTATGGGCTTGCCACAAAAAGTTACCAGCTTGTAGCTGACATGGTAAAAGTGAGAGGAGTAAAGCTTCTCAAAAGTTCATTTACTAACCCGTACTCACAACGGATTGCCAAGAAGCTGGGATATCGAGAGCTTGGTCGTGTCTACAACAGAGATTATAAGGACAGCAACGGTGATCTCGTTTGGCCCCATGTTGAAGACGACTATCCCGACTACTATGGGATCGTTGGTGTTTTGGAACTAGACACTGAATAAAGCTGTTATCTCATTGTGCAAATATATCATGTGTCATAATAGGTATTAAAAGGTAGAGCGCATAGCTTAATGTTCAACATTATTTATTTATCATTTGTTTTATATGTACGCAATACTATCATCATGATTCATGAAGCAATGAAAAACATAGCTAGTATACAAAAATGAGTTGGATTGAATGAAATTATTGAAATCATGTAATCTGGAAAATTGGACAGAGTCGCGCTAAAAAGTACGCCTAATGCATATACCTATTTCGCACCTCTAATGGATTTCCGAGTCCTTTTTTCTCTTTACAGTATTTTGACACACTAAAAAATCTTGCTATTGTATCCACATTAGAGCGCATAGCTTAATGTTCAACATTATTTATTTATCATTTGTTTTATATGTACGCAATAATATCATCATGAAGCAATGGAAAACTTAGCTAGTATACAAAAATGAATTGGATTGAATGAAGTTATTGAAATCATATAATCTGGAAAATTGGACAGAGTCGCGCTAAAAAGTACGACTAATGCATATACCTATTTCGCACCTCTAATGGATTTCCGAGTCCTTTTTTCTCTTTAAAGTATTTTGACACACTAAAAAATCTTGCTATTGTATCCACACACAAACATCTATACATTTTTATTGTATTATATCTGCAAAGTAAACAAGTACAAGTTTGACTAGCCGAAAAATTATTGAACCTCTAATGGATTTCCGAGTCCTTTTTTCTCTTTACAGTATTTTGACACACTAAAAAATCTTGCTATTGTATCCACATATAAACATCTATACATTTTTATTGTATTATATCTGCAAAGTAAACAAGTACAAGGTTGACTAGCCGAAAAATTATTCGAAATAAAGTATATGCTTTACAATAAAACCGTGTAGTAATGTGCCCGTTATTTGATACCAAAACTGAATTTGATTCTAGAGATTTGTACATACACAAAATGAATTCCTTATATAGGTTCTATATGGCCACGATTTTGTAGATTAATCTTTTCTTTTTTTGTATTTAATAAGACGCTTTGTCTTCATATCATGTAGCAGTTTGCCTGTCCTGTAAACGAAAGTAAGTTGTATTAATCATTCCCTCCTGTGCATACACTTCTTAATAAGCACAATGAATTTTATTTTAATCATACACAAAAAAAATTAATCGGTCAAGACAATATATAACCCATATACATAGATAATCTAGTGTCATGTATTTATGTATTCATAAATAAAATGGTGACTGCTAGTTAAACTCCTAATCACGAATTCTCTTTGTATGCATCTTCCTTATTCTGTAAAAAGATTTGGTAATTTTTACTCATTCAACAAATTCATGGCTGTTACTGTGTATTGTTGAAAAGTGCAATAATAAGCGCCAGTCGCATTTTGATAATCTTTTGATTTGCTGCATCATGCTATCTTACAACACAACAATCTACACACTGTATGATACAGTGCAAGCTTTTCATCTTGGAGGTGTGATTACTGCTGACTGATTATACTTGCACGCATTAATAAAACAAGTCCCTTTCGTCGTATCCACATTTGTAATTCGAATGACCTTACCAAGCAAGCACCTTACCTTACCCACTTTTTTGCTCAAAATGTTAAACTTTGCTAAACTTTAAAGATTCATACGTTTGCCTCACACAAGTGCTACATGCAACCATTCCTTTTTTGAAGGCAGCTCAAAATGTTAAAGGCGATTGTCACAATTGTCTGTACTTTACCTTTTTTATGCATTGCAACTTTGCCCAATCCAATCCTTATCAGTCAGTACAATTTTTTATTCACTTCTTAGGACAAAGAGGAAGCCATACAAATATGAGAGATTAAAAACTTTACATAGGTATTCCTCTGCTTTGTAATGGCCTTTCAAACAATCCTGTCACAATGCAATATGCGTTCAAATAAAATAACTGCTACTCTGCACTACACAACTACCTATCTAACCGATTTCTTTAGTTGAGTTTTGTATAAAAGACACGTTGGCCAACTTGCTTATGTTATGGAATTCATAAAATACGAATCTTTAGTTGAGAAGCGCGTGTGAGCTAAGAAATATATAAGCTTGGAGTTAGAAACAAAAATCTAAACTAAATAAGTAAAGAACAAATTTGAAAAATGAGACAATCCGTAATATTTTTTGCTGTTCTAATTTTGTGTTTAGTGACTTTCACAGTCGGTAAGTTTAGCCAATTAGTGAAAACTTTATAATCGATAAAGAAATCATTTTTTTCTAACGAGCGTGGAATATGAATTGTTGATGCATATACAGTGGAGGCACAGTGTGGAAGATGTGACACAATTTGCAAAAATCGGCCAAGTTGCAAAGGTGGGGAGTGTGCTGGTGAAGGGGGTTCTCTATGTCGCTGCTACGGATATCACCGCTGCTGGCAAGGTGTGTTTAATCCTCACTGAAATGAAGCAAACATCCGATTCATTCAAACACTCATTTCTGTTTGTACAAAAAATATTATTTGATTTTCTTCAGAAGTTCTTATTTATGCAAACAAAATCGTTATTTTTTGCAATCCGCTTGAATCCAAATAAATAATTTGATTACACTGTTCAAATTAAAATCAAACAATTAACGACAAGTCATTTTTATTCTTGGTGCAAACGAATAATACTGAATAAATGCAACATGTTTAAAAAATGAATGATGTTTGATGGGATATCCCACGAGACGAGACACGTCTGTAAACAATCATTATTTCATTATTCAGCAATTGTCCGGTCTGTTTATTCAATCCTGTAAGCAAACATTTACTTTTCATGGTCCTTCAAAAAATGATGCATATTTTGGAAAAAATAATAATGCCATTGATAAAATGTCAGTTACCCACCCACACTTTTTTCCAACAGTTTTTTAATTATAATTTTAATACCACCATAAGATTAAAAAAATGAATGATTTTGATGGGATATCCCACGAGACGAGACACGTCAGTAAACAATCATTATTTCATTATTCAGCAACTGTTCTGTCTGTTTATTCAATCCTGTAAGCAAACATTTACTTTTTATGGTCCTTCAAAAAATGATGCATATTTTTGAAAAAGTAATATTGCTATTGATAAAATGTCAGTTACCCACCCACACTTTTTTCCAACAGTTTTTTAATTATAATTTTAATACCACCATAAGATGACATATTCCTTAGAACAACAAAAGGTTTCAATAAAAACAAAAGTTGACAATGAGAAATGTTCATCCTTTTGTTTGCCAAATTAGAGCAGTGTTTCAAAGTGCCCCAAAGNTAATACCACCATAAGATGACATATTCCTTAGAACAACAAAAGGTTTCAATAAAAACAAAAGTTGACAATGAGAAACGTTCATCCTTTTGTTTGCCAAATTAGAGCAGTGTTTCAAAGTGCCCCAAAGTAAACTCTGACAAAGATAAAAATCATGTGTAGGAAGCTGAAGAAGAAGAAAAGTGAGTATATAAGCGTAGCAGTACTCTGGAGGAAATCCATTTTACTTTTTTATGTGCCGGTGGTAAATTAACTTGTCATTGTCCATCAGTAGTAAAAGCGTTTTTATTAAAAAATAGTAATGAAGCATAAATTTTTTTGTACAATTTTATTTTGCATATGAAAAGTGAGTATATAAGCGTAGCAGTACTCTGGACGAAATCCATTTTACTTTTTTATGTGCCAGTGGTAAATTAACTAGTCATTGTCCATCAGTAGTAAAAGCGTTTTTATTTAAAAAAATAGTAATGAAGCATAAATTTTTTTGTACAATTTTATTCTGCATACTGACAATGAAAGGTTCAGCAACCGCAGCTCCGAGCATTTTTTGTGAGTTTTGCTGTCCCAACCTATTTGGTAGCTCAAATGGTATAATTAACGTTCGAAGTAGTAGCTCGTTATTACACAGCGTTTCCTATATACTCCGTTGTTTAATGTCCACCGAAGAGGTGATTATCATTTCCGATGGGACTTTATCCACTCCAATTTGGCTAGACTGGGATAGGAACAATAAGGATAAGAATAGAAAACGAGTGTGCACTCAAGCCGAAAATGTACTCATTTCCCATGTGGGAGCTACCGAGTTTCTGCAATCCAATCCAGGATATTTCCAGAAACTGGTGCCCACGTATGATCCTGGACGCATACCATTTTCTTTTGCAACAATGACAGCAAAAAGAATTAATTTCATTTTTATACCAAACTCGCAAGAACAAATGATTTCACTAATTTCTAAAGCTGAACAAGATTTTAACAATTTGCGAATCGGGAGAAAATTTTTCTGGCAGCCATATCATAATCTTTTTATGGCCTCGAGTTCAGCATTACAACCTGAGGGATCAATCTCGTAACAAAGCGCCTGGAGAGGATTTACTTCAAGCATGGTTTGAAAATGGTCAACCGTATTTTACTCTGGACAGTGGAATTTTCTTTTTCTTTATTGTGCAAAAAGGAAACAGTACAAGATCCCAAACAAATCTTTATCTTTCAATGTGGGAAGGATATAAATTGAAGGGAAAATTCTTTATCCATTCCATAACCAAGCAGTCTGGTTCTGTGCGCAGTAAAGTTACTCGGAACGATGAAGAGTGTAATGGCTTATTGCGAAGTGCTAGCCCGATGCTAGCGTGGATGGAGAAAGTAAACTCATACATTTTTGTGGAAAGGTTCTCAAGACGAGACAACTTTGAACTCTTACCTGTTACTGCATCTATAGTGGTACTTGGGCAATGAATGACACAAAGATATACATAACTATACTAGATGCCTACTATTTTCTGTGCAAACGTAAATTTATTATTTCTTTTCAAAAGCCATCAGACTCAACCGATTGGATTGTTATCAAGCGAAATGAGCAAGGAGCAGTTATCCTAGAAAGCGGTTCTTCAGTGGATATGTACAAAGACTTTCAAATAATGATGAATTTTAGGTAGTGGTTATAATAGTTTTGCTAAAAGAGCTTAACTAACAATTAACGTATTGTAAAAAAATTATAAAAACTTTTGAAATTAAGTGAGGATGTTTTAATCGGAGATGGGGTGCAATACCTTGATACACGAAATCAATCACCAAATTCAGACCAACAGAAGGCTTTTAGGGCAGATATTTTACTAAACCAGAAATCTGTCTCGCCAGGCAGAGGACAAATTTATAGCTTTCTCCAACCTACATACTTTGGAATGTAATAATAATTTCGATTTTATTTACACTCATGAAATGAATTTTATTTATTGTTGATCTATTTTTGGGTTTTATTACTAGTTACGATGGCGTTCTTCCGTCAACCTTCTGCCAATACGATAAGGAATATTGTCAGTGCTCCTTTCACCCTAAGTTTATGGGCAATAATCATTATTACATGGCTATTAATCATTGGATGTCTATACGGTTGGGGCTACGTGGCAAAGAGGAATTACTTTATATGTGTGGGGAGTGACAGCACATTCTTTCATGAAATTTGGATATGGGCAATTGCAGCAATTAGTCAGAAATGTAAAAAGAGAAATGAATTAGTTTGGCTACGTGGCAAAGAGGAATTACTTTATATGTGTGGGGAGTGACAGCACATTCTTTCATGAAATTTGGATATGGGCAATTGCAGCAATTAGTCAGAAATGTAAAAAGAAAAATGAATTTGTTGGTTCTATTGTTATCAAATAGTTAAACACTTAAACTGGTGGAGCTATTATTATTAATTTTCAACTGGTTTCTTTGCCTTTTTGCTGTCAGCTTGGTACATTTCTCCAACATCAGCAAATTTAAAAACAATTTACTATATTGGCTCAATCATGGCATTGGTATGTTATGCAGCATATTCAGCAATGATTGTGTCATTTTTAACGGTGAAAACACTTCCAATTCAAACGCTAAACGATTTGATAGGGCACAACTACAAATTTACGGTACATGAGAGCAGCCAAGTGACTGAGGCTCTTTTGCAGGTAAGATTAAATTATCTAAATACTAATAAAATGTCAGTAGATATTTAAGCAAATCATTACAGTACAGTTATCTGTCAAATTGCAGGCACTGATAAGGACTTACAAGTTGCCCCAAAATATAATCAAAATAAATACTGAAAACGAAATCACCCACTTAAAATACAGGACTCAGGCACTATTGTCATACCCAGACTTGTTTTACAAAACAGCGGAGGAGCAAAACTACACAGAAAATTTTATATGTGCTAATGTTTACAGCTTGCCGGCTGGGAACATTCCATATAAAAGTTCAATGTCTGTGAAAAAAGGATCTCAACTTCGTGAAACTTTTAGTGCAAAGTATTTGACTATCATTATTTTATCAGACCAATCAAACAGATCAATTAAATTTTTAAAATGAAATTTAAAAACAGTGAGTGAAAATAATAATTTAATTGATTAATAATAATTTATCCAGACTTCTTGTCATCATGGAACGTGGACTTAACTATCGGTACAAAAAGATTTATGACGACAGTAAAGCTATAAATTGCCCAAAAAAACATTATGACCAAGGAAAAACGATCGTAGATCCTGTTCACCTGACGGACGTTTTCACCGCATTTTTGGTCATTTTTATTGGTTGGATAATTGCAGTATGGATGTTCTTTACGGAAAAAATATATTATCGGAGAAGCAGCATTTACAATTTGATGTTTCTATTTCAGTAATAATTTTTTTTAACATTTCTTTAATTTTATATTTTTATTTGAGGCAAAACATTTTTTGGCTAAAACTTTTTGTATAACCAAACACCAATGTATGATACAAATTAATACGAAACAAGTTGCGAGAAGAAGAAAAAGGCAATCACTTTTTTGTTGATGGAGCAAAGCGTGGCAATCAAACCAGTCAGTTGAATCAGCGAGTTCATTCCTTCAGCAATCCTCATATGCGTCAAACCGATATGCTGTCAAAACACAAAGCAAATTATTTTGTTTATATGAAAACTAGTTTAGTCTTAATGCACAAAAATCATTTTGAAAAAAAATAATACTTTAATACCTTGATAAACTGTAATTTTATAACTTCTGGAAACGAACAGTTTTTACAAACTCTGAAAATATTTGAAATGATATCCTCCGTCAGAGTAGCCTAGCTTCCACAACTTGCTAATGATCTTGTAAGCTTCTTCAATATTTCCGTCTCTGCAAAATTCCAGCATTTTTTGAACGGCTAAAGGTGACGGTTCATCGCATACCTGATAAAGATTTTTACATTATATACCAACGTCAGTATTTATATCTAATTTTCTGCTACGAATTATATCCAGTTTAAATAAACCCTTTTTTTACCTTGAAGACATTATCTGGTGTAATAGTCCCGAAGCCATGAAAAGTGGCCTGCAAGTTGTTAAGTCCTTGGCGCATATCACCTTGGGCAGTGAAGACAATTGCTTGTAATCCTTCATCAGAATAATTGATCTGCAAAATTACATATATAAATTACAGCATTCGCATAGGTATATTTCTGGAATGCAAACTTTTACCACAAAAGTTTCATTCATAAAAATTACATTTTCTGCGATGCAAACAGCAATCAGTTTTGCAAGCACTTGAGCATCACTCAGCTTTCCGAATCTTACAACGGCACATCGAGATTGAATTGGTGGAATGATTTTTTCACTGGTATTACAAGCAAGTGCAAATCTTGTAGTTTGAGAATACAGTTCCATAGTTCGCCTTAGAGCTTGTTGCGCACCCTCTGTCATGCTGTAAATAGAATTTTTGTGGTTATGTTTAATTATAACGTTTTTTCATTTCTTTATGATTATGTTTGCGTAATTTTAAAATAAATTCAGTACACAATTACCTGTCAGCTTCATCCAAAATAATAATTTTATGTTTTCCAACAGGAAGGGAAATCTTTTGCTGGGCAAACAACTTAATTTTGTTACGAACAACGTCTATTCCTCGATCATTGGAAGCATTTAGTTCAAGCACGGCTTCTTTGAAATTTTCTCCCAACAGGATTCTTGCGAGACACAAAATTGTTGTCGTCTTTCCAACGCCAGGTGGGCCCTGTTGTTAATTAATGAAATAAAACAATATATATTATACTACCCATTTAACTTGACAAACAAAGCAGGTAGGTAAAGGTAATAATCTTACAGCAAGAATTATATTTGGCATGTTCCCAGTTTTAGCGAATACTGACAGCCTGACAATTGTTTCTTCATTGCCCACAATTTCTTCGAAAGTTGCAGGTCTGTATTTTTCGATCCTGAAAAAACGCAAGAGAGATGATTTAAAAATCAGCAACCAGTTATTCAATTACTTTCCATTACAAAAATAACAGTGACAAATGCGTGTCACCATTTGCCAGTTACTTTTTCAAAAATGTTTCATGCAGCATACCAGGGTGCATTTGAATTGCCATCTTCCGCAGTTTTCACATCCCTTTTGCTAGGACTCTTGGCCTCTTTCTTCGGTGACGCCTGCTTTGCGTCCTTTTTCTTCTCGACTGTTTCCACTTCCGTATCACTGTCATCGTCAATCACCATCAACTCTTCATCCTTGTCTTTAGGCATCTTTCCTACTCCCTTTTAAACTTGCTGTTTCGAACTGGTCACTTAAATAATCAACGACACTCTGAACGAACGGACACACTTCTACGCTCTACGCACTCTACTCGATTTCAAAAGCACTCAACTGTTACTGTTACGTTGCATAAACTGTCAATAAAATTTACCTACAATTACTGCTTCTGATCGATTAGAATGATTTTATTCGGCTGTGTTGTATGTATTTTTTAAAACTTTTACTGATGATACACACGATGAGATGTCAAATGTCAAAAGCTTCACTTATTTTACCAAGTCAAGAACAAGAAGACAACAAAAAGACAAGAAGTAGTAGTAGTTCTTTGCTTTTTGTCCTTTTCTTCCTGTGTATTGGGCGCACTACAACCGCTTCCCGCATGGACTATTTATTAGCTGGGGGCATTGTAAGCCAAAGCAAACCAAATGAAAGTGTAGATATTGTACATGTGTAATG
>JAANSP010001500.1:0-15190 GCA_036850745.1 Homidia socia | reverse complement strand
ATTTGTACGAGCTGAAAAGTCTAAAGGATACGATAAAGGATGTTAAAGCATCTCTAGAAGGGAAAAATTTACAGTGCTTTCAAAATAAAATAGAAATTCCAATGAATAGAATAATTGCAGGACTTTGCGTCTCGCAACCAAAAGCATACTAAAAGTACACAAGTTGTAGTTGCAAGCATATTATATCCCTTTAGACGATTTAGTAAGTAACATTTACCTTTTATTACTACTACAAATTATCACATGCTGACATTATGTTGTTAGGTGAAACGAACCAGGAAATGGGCCTGTTGAAGGTACATTTCTGCCTCATTTGACCACTTGTGTCTTGCATGCTTGCAAAATGATAAAGTTTGAAGGTATCGAACAGCATTTTTTCATGTGCAACAGGGGATTTATATTTTTGTTACCCAGCTTCTTCAAAATAACTTTTTGAGGGTTAATACTTGTCCAATTTTAACTAGAAAATTTCAATGATTTTCTACTTGAGAAAATAGGATGCAAAAGAAGTTTATTATGCCCTAGCCCAGCAAAAACACTGCTGTTGTCTATGATACGCAGTAAAAGGTTCGTCCACCTAAAATGTCAATTTCCAATAGTTGTTTTCATTTTACGTAAGACAGACGGATAGGCCAATGATGCGATGTATAATTTAAGCATGCTAGTGGCAGTAGCTTTGAATAGTCTATGCAAAATAGAAATAATAATTTTTTGTTTATAATTTTAACGTCAAAACTCACGGAGGAAATGGATTGTTTTTGCCATTATTAGTTACACAATAGTAGTGATTCGACTATTAACGCAGACTTTGGATCATTATCATTAATCACGCTGTATATTAATTCGTTTTTCATTAGTTTCTTTTAAAAACAAACTGTAAGTAAATGCTGTAATTTTATCTATCGTATGTTATATATCATATACAATAACAATATTTGTAACTAGTATAAGAAATTTCATTTTAAATCGTTGATTAAAAGCAAAGTTTTATGCATTTATCTGTCTCACAACAAAATTTTATTTGCAAGTCGAAAAATCATATAAAGAACATTCTTGTTGAAAGCGCAACGAAAAATTTATTTTATTTTCGAGGTTGGATTAAATTTAGTTGAAATTCGGTGAAAGGGAAGACAATGTGCGAACCTTGTGACATGAGCATAAGAACAAAGTAAACTCTTAAACATGAAAGATTTTTCACACGAATATATATTTATTCATTTATTGACACGAAGTGCGTACATTCGATTTGCATGCAAACTACGAGTTTGAAATTCACATCAATCACTTTTGCATGTTTTGTGATTAATTATTATATAATCTATGCATATATAATGATGATGACATTATAACACATTATTTTATTCCAACCATCATGAAATATTATGACTAAGACTGCTATGTATCTTAAAATACTCTGTAAACAATTGTCGATACAAAAATGTTAAAAAACTATTTTCACTACATTCACAAAAACGTACATGCTTTCCAACGCATAGACAAACAATACGACACGATGACGTGACATATTTACGAGAACGATGAAAATTTTATATCGGATTATACTGATATTTAATAAATAAAAAACTCTAAGCTTTAAATATTTTTACGCTTCAGAATTTGAGCCTATAATAACGACAGCTGCAAAGAAGATTCAGTAAACTGCTGCTAATATTAAGGGTAATTGCTCTGCTGCAAGTTACATTGACAAAAATAATTATCTTCAAGTAAATATATGTTTAAATATTTACTTAATGTACTCTGCAAAACCACTTACTTGGCTGGCACTTTTATAAATGAAAAGTGCATCGTTTAATTTTAAATTCTTTCAAAACCTATTAACTCTTTTTTAATTGTTATAACTTCTTTACGTTTCATAGAAAGCGTTATTGACGACTGTTTAAGTTGCTAGTAACTACAAGTAGAACAATGGCTCGTTACATTTAATTTTTCTTTCAAAACCTATTAACTCTTTTTTACTTGTTATAACTTCTTTACGTTTCATAGAAAGCGTTATTGACGACTGTTTAAGTTGCTAGTAACTACAAGTAGAACAATGGCTCGTTACATTTAATTTAATACATAATATATTTCTGAATGTGTCTCTCATCAAGCGTAATTACATTAAGTGAATGGGATAATAAAAACACAATTTAATGAGATTATCAACTTGTAAAAATACTCTCTTTCAAGACAACAATTAAGCATCAAGAAAGTTCCCTTGTGGGCAACTTAAGACTTTTTAAGATAACCTTATGAAGACTCTTCATTTGAAGAGGAAACGGTTTAATTTACAAAAAATAAACTGTGCATCTTTAATAAATGTGCAAAGTCACTAAAATTGCATTGCAAAGTATCATCGATCAAGTCGGCAGTAAGTAATAAATAATTTACAACATTCAATTACAATACAAATAATACAATGCACGAAAAACGGTCGATTAACGTGTTATACATAAATATTATGAATGATTGGGAATAAACGTAATAACTTTGCTGGACAAAAACGTAACAACTGAGCGTGGAATTTATCACCTATATACATCGATCTTGGTTACTTTTGTGGAATTTTTTATGATTATGACTATCAATTGTTTGAAAAAATATAAACGAATTTGCACACGTTTCGTGCAAGTTGAATTTCGGAAAGTTTATAATAAAACTTTTAATGTCTACCACCACGTCCTCTTCCCCCTCCACGTCCTCGCTTTGAAGTGGAAGATGATGCAAGGTTTCTCTTGTATTCTTCATGTCTGTCTATTGCACTGAGGTCCAAGAAAGGACCTGGCAGTTCCAGTCGTTTAAGCTCTAGATATGGAGCAAGTGGCGTGTCTGGAATGGATAGTAAGTCATCGGAAGAATCATCAGACTCGAGATCGCGCAGCGACCTAGGTGATCCTATGGTCGAGCTGTTGGAAGCTGGAGACCCTGGCCGCTCAGGTCCATCCGTACTTTTTTCTTTATCATTCATTGAGTATTTAGAGTACGAAAAACTGTAATCATCAGACGGCAGGCATGGTTCCCAATTAAATGAACGGGACACCACATCATCGTAATCTGGACTTTCGAACGTAGTTTCAAAAGTAACTATTGATTTACCGACTTCATTGGAATTTTCATTCTCCAAGTCTGCAGGAGCATTTTCTTCATTTTGATTTATAGAGGAAGTAGCTTCCAAAATTACTCTGTTTATGGTCTCAGAAATTGATTGTTCAAGTGCAGGATCCATTTTTGGTACAGGTTTTGGGGCCTTCTTGGGCTTGGTTGTAGGTACTCCCTTTTTGGTCGCCTCCTTTGCAGAAGGTTTACTATTAGTGAGCTGAGGGGTAAGCTGTGTCATGATTGCTGCCTTTGGGAGTTTCTGAATAGGTTTCGCTCTCTGTTCCGAAGTTTCAACGACACATTTAGTTATCTCTGGAGGTTTGCTTTTAACGGCTATAACAACATTTGATAGGGGTTGGTGGTTTTGGTGCTACTTGTTTGGCTGGCTTTGCTTTCTCATTTGCATCTGATAACTTTTTTACAGTTGTGCTCAAAGAGGAGCCCTTTGAAAAGGACGAAGGTAAACATTTTACTTCAGTTTGAACACCAAATGACATGTTTTGAATGCCAGAGGATACAACTCCCTTACTCGTCTCCTTTTCATTACATTTGGGTTTATTTTTCAGTACTGCCGACTGCGAATTGACGGATGAATTTGATAATTTTTGAACAATTTTCTCTTTGGACTCTGGGCCGAGGTTTTTAACCTTTTCATCACTCTTCAGTTTGAACACCGGATGACATGTTTTGAATGCCAGCGGATGCAACCTCCTTACTCGTCTCCTTTTCATTACATTTGTGTTTATTTTTCAGTACTGCCGACTGCGAATTGACGGATGAATTTGATAATTTTTGAACAATTTTCTCTTTTGACTCTGGACCGAGGTTTTTAACCTTTTCATCACGAACATCAACAGTCTGTAAAATTTTTGCAAACTTTGAGGGTTTATGAACAGTTTTGTTTGTCATTTCAGTTGTGGAGACAAGTTGCTCACTCTTTTCCCTCTTGTCCAGTGAACTCCAGCTAAGATCGTTGTTAAGGGTGGCCATGGGAAGGTGTGAAATCTTTGCCACCTTGGCGACTTTCTGTACAGCTTTTTGAGACAAGTTGCTCACTCTTTTCCCTCTTGTCCAGTGAACTCCAGCTAAGATCGTTGTTAAGGGTGGCCATGGGAAGGTGTGAAATCTTTGCCACCTTGGAGACTTTCTGTACAGCTTTTTCCTTTGTTTCAGCTGACATTGATACAAACTTCTTTGTCTCTTTTTCGCAATATTTGTTATTGAGATTGGTAAGAGGTGAAAGTGTTGTTATTGGTTTTGGTGATTTCTGGACAGTTTTCACTTTTATTTCCGAGGAAATTCTTGCACTTTTGTTGATTTCCGGACTGCATGAATTATTAGATGCGGTTATTTCTGTACTTGTTGTTGTTGTTGTTGTCGTTGGGGAAGAAGTTGTTGTAGGTTTTAGCTGAGAATCAACCATTGTTTTTGGAGGACTTTGAACTGGAGGTGTAGAAGATGTTGGGGCAAGGGAAGAAGAAGTGTTTGATAAATTTGAAATTTTTATTCCACTGCCGGACAAAACAATCCCTGCTGCTGCAGACATTGCCATCATAGTTCTCTTCATACAAAATGGATCTATGGAGCCAGGTTTGGTTCCACTGCCTTTTTTATTTTTGCTGGTTGTTCCCTTTGTCGGTGTTTGAACTTCAGACTCCACAGGAATAATATTTTCTTCCATTTTTTCCAATTTCGTCTTTTTAAGTCGATTATTTGCATCGACTTTTTGCTGGGCAGGCAAAGCACAAGTTTTGCTTCCTCCCGCATTCAAAGCTTGAACAGAGAAAGTGGTTGGAGAATTCTTTTGAGAAAGCACAACTCCATCTGGAATCTCGTTTGGCTTTGTCAAATGCTTTTTGAGAATACAATTTGACCTTTCATCTGATGGAACCAATGGTAAGGGTTTCAATGACAAGATAGCAGCCCTTTTGACAGGAGCAGTTGGACTCTCTTTGATTTTAGAAGAAGAAAGTTGTGTTGAAGAAGAAATTTCTCGTTTGTTGCACTGTGCCCGTCGGTCACCCGTTGTCGTTGTGCTTGCGTGCTTGTTTTTACTATGCAACTTGCTAGTATCAACAGCAGCAACAGCAGTAGAAGCATCCAACTTTCTCTTTCTCTGCGTCTGGCAGTCACTTGCTTTCTCTTGGACTGACAAAGTTTCTACACTAGACGTGCAATATGCTGGCACAGCAGCAGCAGCAGCCACTGCTAGAGAATGATTTAAAGTTCGTTTAGAGTAGCCTTTTCTCGAGTTTTTCGTTGTTTTTCTTGGCTGGCACGCAGTTGGTGGCTTGAAAGACGCTTGTTTGGATTTCGCTGAAGTCGCATTCCGTCGCGCAACCTTTGAGTAGCTTTTGCTTGTCGCTCTGCGCTTGGAGGATGCTTTTTGATTTCGAGGTGAGTTTGGATGTCTCTGATTGCCACTTGATCTGGGTTCTGGATCGGATTTAAGTCCCATAATTGAAGGTCGCAACATTCTTCGTGACAGTAAAATGCAGTCACTGGATCTTATGTTTGGATTGCACTGCACACAGTTTGGACATACGGATATCGTGGATGGTGGAGTCGCCTTTGAGGCGGTAACACGAATGCATTCTGGGTGAAATCCTGACAAACAGCTAGCACACTGAATGGTCACATCTACAAAGTAAAACATTATGTAGTGTTAATTTGATGAAGGTTTGGTGTCATACTGACCCAAGAGAGGCACAAAATGATTTTTTACCTTTCTTTTCACAAATAGTACATTCATAGCGCTTCTGTTTAGCTCTCCTTCGTTCTGCACCGGTAGGACTAGAAAGGGTGCTGGATTGGGGTACTTCCAAACTACTTGGGTCACTCCGTCTTGACCTCCGGCATTTCTGTGTAAAGAAATTATCAGTCAAAGAGTTTCAGATTTTCATATTACAAAATACTGCCGTCCTTTGCCAAGCACACGCCACACACAACAAATAAATACAGTTAAATAGACTGTCTCGTATTACCCCGACTTCGTTGGGATCCACAAATGCGTTGGATTTATACTTGGGATTCGCTGTTGTTCTTCTCCTTCGCTCTTGTTCTCCTGGACTCGGCTTGGGTTTTTCGATAAACTTCTGGTGTAACAAGACCCAACTCGGCGAGAAAATTTTCCTGAGTCAGAAAAGTATCTGGGTGGGGAGGTTCAGGATTTACATACTTTTTCCTCCGTTTCACTGGTGGCTGGCATGGAGGAGGAAAAAGAGGTGGTGGAGCAGGTGCCGGTAGAACTGTCACCGCAACTCTATAACAAGTTTTACATTTTAGTATAAAATGCATTCAAACCAAGCATGGTAGAGTGAGAAAGAGCCGTGCTAGTGCTCTGGAAAAATGCATACTTTTTCTTAGCTGCTTGCTGTTTGGACTTTGTGGGAGTAGCTGTTAGCTTCTTAAGGGATTTTCGTCTCGCTTTGGCTCTCTGCCTTTGTAAAGTTCTTGTTCACTCTTTTCATTCGTATCCTGGATGCAGCGAATGGTTCGCAGTTGGTACAAATGCCAGTATAGACATCACTCATAACGAGATCGTAGCATTTACCATCATTAGTACAATTCCATCGTCTCAGTTTTTCCATTAGGTTTTTCTGTAATATTTTTTGGTTAGAAGAGAAAAAAATGTTTCAGACTGACTTTCCATTCAAAGATTTTTTAGTGTAAATGAAGAATACACGTAATTACTACATATACTGCACACAGCACGTCACTAAGTAATAATTAAAGTAGATTTATGATGCATGACCATTTAGAATATGCGCATACCTTTTTTTTTGGTTAGAGAAAAAAATGTTTCAGACTGACTTTCCATTCAAAGATTTTTTAAGTGTAAATGAAGAATACACGTAATTACTACATATACTGCACACAGCACGTCACTAAGTAATAATTAAAGTAGATTTATGATGCATGACCATTTAGAATATGCGCATACCTGTTGTCGGCAAAGGGAACGAATATCTCTGACAGCAGCTTGGGGAGTGAGTGGCTTGTAGCCGCCATCTTCTGGAGGTCTCGGTTGGTTCAGGGGATCTCTCAAAAACTGTCATAAAAATTAAAGTTATTAAAAAAATGTTCTCAGACTATTTCTATTCTTCAACTTTTATTTAGAATATGCGCATACCTGTTGTCGGCAAAGGGAACGAATATCTCTGACAGCAGCTTGGGGAGTGAGTGGCTTGTAGCCGCCATCTTCTGGAGGTCTTGGTTGGTTCAGGGGATCTCTCAAAAACTGTCATAAAAATTAAAGTTATTAAAAAATGTTCTCAGACTATTTCTATTCTTCAGCTTTTCTCACATTTCTACTGTCCAACTTAAACTTAAACAAACGAGCCGTAAATTGTTTAAATGAAAACCATATAGAATGGATGTATTATCCAAAAACACAATTGAAATACAACTCCTCCCAACCAAACATAATGTGCAGTTGTGTACATTTGTATAGCAGTGTGTCCGTTTTCCATGCCAAAATCGATACTACTTTTAGAAACAAGTTGTCATCCAGTTGAGCATTGCATTGTTTCATTCATGACGACGAGTNTTGTCATCCAGTTGAGCATTGCATTGTTTCATTCATGACGACGAGTGTATTTATAAATTAGCCTTAATGCATATTTGTCACATAGTTTATGTGGAGAAAGTTGGACATTTACTTAAGTGGAATGGAATTCAAACAGATCAAGCAAATGTCGCCAAAAGAGAGAGAGAGAGAGAGAGCAGAATAGGAAAACATTATTAAAAGCCAAAGAACACCACACGAAATTCTCTGGGTGCTCAGGATCGGATCGGAATAACAAATGACTCTCACAATGCCCCGAAAGCCACAGCAGCAGAGCATTCTGCTATATGGATGGGAATCGACTAGAGAGTGTGTGTGGACTCCACATACTATGGAGTAAAAATTCGTTATCGTTTCCTTGACTGTTTCTAGCTACTCCATTTCTTCTTTACACTCAAACCACACTCTCCATCCAGAGTTCTGCTTGCTGCACTTCTGCTGTTGTGTTTCTTATGTGGGAACTACTCTGAACGTGTGCTCTTTCTTTTACAGATTATGTATGCATATTTTTTTCCATGTTGGTTGTTTTAAGCTCCAACAGATTTTAAAAAACACAACTAGTTCATTGCATTTCTCTCTCTCTCAAGCAATAATGCATAACGTTAATAGTTTTGTTACACGTAAAGTAGATGAGATGATGTTGATGATGAAGTGATGAATAAGATGAGACTATTTCGACAATTTCCGCCAAGCAAAAACATCAAGACGGAAATCTGTTTAGGGGTAAATGCACTATACATAACTTAATTTTAATGGCGCAATACGGTCACGTCGTCAACACAGATTTTATGCAGTCACGTTTGTCATCTTTTAACTTTTAATCATAAAACATGCAGGAATCTAATTTGGATTTTTGTATTGACTTTGAAGGTATTTACAACCACTCTATACGAACAACTTGGCACATATAATTTCGTTTCAAACGAGCGGGTTTACGATGCGACGAAAAAAAAACATTGAGACGGTAGAAAATGTTTTCAGGGAAGTCTCTTTGTGGGAATCTGCTGCGTAATCCATAATATGAAATGACATAATATGAGATGCTCATATGGTCTCTCCATTTTTTGCTGTTGGTTAATAAGCATTAGTTAATAGAAAAAAAATGTTTGTTATGTCAAGGTCCAAGCCAATCTGCCCAAAGCAATTTTACTTTAGTATATAATAGAAAAGCGCCATCCTTCTGGCATCTGTAGCAATAACAGCACCTACTACTACATACCACCAAAGCTAGAAAGATAAAAGTTGGTACGACAAACAGAAAGAGAGATGCGTTCCGCTTATTTTCTTCCACACCGCAAGCTAGAGCAGTAGAGATAGACAACCCATGTAGCATTTTGTCTGTTGTCTTCATCAACACATCACGTCAACATTTTCCATCATACTTATTTAGACACGGTCAGTCATTTTCATCATTTCATTTATTAATTACTTCTTACTGTCCACAGCAGTAGTAGTAGGAGAAAATTGGTGCAAAAAAGAGACAAAGAGAAAATGAAATTTACAAAAAGTTTATCGACAAATTTCTCTCAAAGAGTTTACTCTCAAATTGAGAGTCTCAATAAGTTTACTATAATCTCTCGAAATACAATAATACGCCATTTTACCGGAGATTTCATTTCTACTTATTTCGCTAACCTTAACCTTACTAAGTATTTGCTTGAAAAGAACGGCTAAAATGCATTTGAGTCCGTAAAGAATTACACTACTTACTTATCGTCTTCATTGTGAATTGATCTTAAGAAAATCCTCGGCATTTCCTTTGTTTACGTCTTTTATTGCTCTCTAATCAAACTGTCTCAAAATGAGCCAATTGATACCTGTCTGAAAGTATGTAAGCAGTAGCAAAAGTAGCGTTTGTTCATCCAACAAACAAAATGTCTTTTTTTGCAGCAACAGTCCAACCAAATTCCTGCTACTGCTACTACCAACTCTTCCTACTACACGGTACACGCAATACATGCATATAAATCATCTACCTCCACCTGAAAAGCACACCCTTGTAACTAATCATTAACGAGTGTCTCTAGTAATGTGAGTACCAGTAGTAGTAGCAGCATTAACCTTTCCTTTACTCATTATTTCCATCCTCTTAAATAGGAAAAGAGTTGAGAGTTAATAGAGAGCAACCGGAAAGCTTTATTTTTACTAAGGTTGAATCTGCGAAAATAAAAAAAGTCTCAACTACTTTTTGCTCGCTCTTCTTCTCTTCTCTTTTCTCTCTATCCATCTGTCTCTTTCTTTCTCTCTCTCTCTCTCTCTTTCCATATATCTCTCTCCCTTCTCTCTTTTTCCTCTCACTGTTTGTTTGTGCATGGTTACTTTTGTACATCATCAGCAGTAGTATCAGCAGCAGAGCAGTATTGTGTGTACCCTCTTGGTTTGGTAATCTAGTAGGAATGCAAGGAACGGTATATTATCATCATAACAAGCCGAAGAGTATTGATTATTAGCAAAAGCAAAGCAAACAAGTTCTCTTGCTGCTTCTGCTGCTGGGTGCGTTCTTCTGCCTCTGCCCAACAAGAGAGTTGCATGCAGTTGTTGTAAAGGAAGGAAAGCGCACAGGCATCATCATCATCATGATGAAAACTCTCACTCCCGTTCACACGCCGCACCACCACCGTCCTTTACTGTATTTGCTACAAAGATGTTCGTTCCTTATTCTCTTCTTTTTCTCTAGTTTGCTAGCTTGCTGCTCTAGCTCTGCTATTGCATTTTACTACTACAAAAACTAAAGTTAAATTCTCTTATTCTCCTTCTTCTTCCCTCTTTCATTCACCACCACCACAACTCACTACTTACTTTTTACTCCACAGGCTTTAAAGGGAAAAACCAGCAATGAATGATATTATTGTTATATAATGCCTATTGCCTAATACCACCACTACCACTACATGGAATGCACAGTGAACGAAGCTCACGTAACGAGTATTTACTCCTACTTCTCCTTTGCTGGCGTTGTTGTAAGTACGCGTACAAAATGTTTCCAAGATATGCTTTGAGTCGCTTTGTCTCTATATGACGATGATGTGCTGTAGTTACTACTACTAGTTACTACACGGATATTATGTTAGCGGTGGTGGGGGCAATGGCGATGTGGTGGTAGCATTGCATGCACAGCTAGTGGCATATTATTATTAGCAGTGCAGTTGTGGTGGTGGATGGATGGATGGAAGTAACATTTTAAGGCTCAACAAACAGCTCGCTTACTTTAGTCACTTTTGGCTAATGTAATGCTGAATACGTTACTTTAGCCAGAATTTAGTTCTCTGCTGCTGCTGCTACAACGATAACGATGACAACGATCATGAAAAACGCAGATTTTTTTCACGAAATGACGTGTTATCTTTCTATTTTCCACTTTACCATTTATACGATTCATGATGATGATGATGTACACAAGACGGGCATACAATTTCAATTGAATCAATCTATAAGCTGTGAAATATTGGGTGTTTTTATATTATGCGTATAGGCATGTAAAAATATGTATGAGAAATAATATCTGAGAATGTGTCACCTTCCTCCTTCTCCCCTGCTTGCACTATTTCCAACCAAGTTGCTGATGGTTGTGTGAACAGAAATGTTTGGAGGCAACATGTGTGCAAATGCAGGCGGAAGGGGACGCTGATGCAGCGATTCTCGATGGTGAGGTTAAGTTGAAGTTTGGTAAGATACATGAATGTTATGGAGGTGAGGTGACTTTACTAGGAGTAAACTGTTGAAGATATTGTCTGTCTGTCCAATTACTACTTTTTTGCTAGCCAAGAGAAAATACACAAAAATGTTGTGCTCTTGTGACTCTACTATTAATCCTGCCATACCAGTCAAGTCGCTGCGCTGCTAATAATATTTTTTTTTACTTTTGCAATATTCTCTGCTCAATCATAGCTACTGGATGATATGATGTCGAGACGTATTATAAGAGAGAATTTGTGATTTAGGATTTTACTGATTTCATCTTTTTCACAAAAATACTTCAAATGAAAAAAACTAGAGCTAATAGAAACAGCAGCAGCAAAACTCTCGAGAGTTTTGTAAGGTGGTAGCAGTCGTAGCAGTCGTCTCGTTAAATAGTCAACAACAGCAACAACAACTGATTTCACTGCGCTGCTTCTCTCAGTTAGCTGTTATTTTTTTTGTATTTCGGTTAACCTATAAAGCAACCAACAGCAGCACACAAGAAGAAGGGAAATAATAACGTACACATACAAATCATGCAACAACACAACGTCGAAGCACTGCACTGTAGTAGCAGAGGCAATATACAAGGCATTTGAGTAAGTTGGCAAATAATAAAATTTCTCGAGATTGGTACAACATGGAATTAAATGCCGTTTGCGCTGCATTTTCTTTCCCTTTAACATCTTTATTCATACTGCATGACCGGTAGCAGCTCATACTTTTTTGAGCAATATTTACATCCTCATCAAATTTAATATAAAAATAATAAAACTAGCTCTGGCTCTAGAGCTAGAGAGAACTCTGCGAAAAAAAAAGTTTGCAAGTTTGACTGTACATTATTTGGTTGTGAAATTTAGGTTATGGAGATTAAAAAAAATTCAGGATTTGTGAAATTGTTGCATGCTTGCCGAGCGTTTACTATACAGTAGGCAAGCATGCATGTATGCATGGCAAGTGAGGAAAACAAATATCCTTTTGAGAAAACAAAATGCAGTAGAATAGTTCCATCATCATCATCACGCACCCATACATGATGTAGGAAATAGGCAAAGTATTTGCTCACTTTATCTCACATTACTTATCATAATGAAGTGGATAACAACACAATTTTTCAATTGTGTTAATACTAATTAAGAGACAATGTAGGTATTTCAGACTGAGGCCGCTGCTGCTGCTGCTCAACTCAAGTCTTCTCGCGTTAGCCTCAACTCATCCCGTCATTATCCCATGCTACATTGTACACACATGTAGTAGTAGTAGTACTCGTAGTAGTTGCTGATGCAAGCCTACATTTTTTTCTCTATTTATCTACTATTTACCTACTACACCAAAAATGCAGTGTGTTAACCCAAAGCTGCATCGCATCATCATCACACAGAGTGCAATAAAGTCGTATTGTATTTTAAGTGGTTAAGTTGTGTGAGAGATGAGTTGAGATCTTTTAGGGAATGAAAAATCATCAAGGAGACATGCATGAAGTCTTTTTCACTTCTCCGTCCATCTATCCGTTGCCAAGCAAAATGTTCTTCTTATTTCTTTTTTCTTGTTTTTAGCCGTCTTCTTCTCGTCGTATCCTCCTCTCCTTTTGCTGTGTGGTACTACAACAACATCTACTACTACTGCTGCTGCTGCTTTACCACGATAAAGGCAAAATACAACGGCTCTGCCAGCGAGCACCTCCACCGCACAAAATACTCAATGTAGGATGCTTTTTACACCAAAACCAGAGTCAGAGAGAGAGCTCTCTGATCTCGACAAGCAAGGAGACGAAGAAGAAGAAGAAGAAAGAAAAAGCTTTATGATGACTACGTTGCGTTATGAAAGTTTTTTTGGTGGTGGTGGCGGTGGTGTAGCAGTGGAAACTGAGTGAGTGCTGTTGCTTTGCTACAAAAAATATAATAAAAATAATAACACTTTGTTTGGTGGTACGCTTTATACTAGTTTCATGCAAGGAGGCGAAGTTTTTCTCTTATTATTTCTTTCTTTGTAGCGACAGAGTGAGCAGGCTTGCTTTTTAGAAAAAAGGAACGCGAAATAAGCAAATGATGATACCAGCAAACGATGTTATGATGACTTGAGTGAGTCTACCAAGAAGAAGACCAAAACTAAAACTTGTGTGGTGTGGTGTCTGCCTGCCTGGCTGTGACTAAATCTGATTGTAAATGGAATCGGGGCATTCTGAGGCATTTTATTACTGAAAACATTTTTTTGCTCTGCTGCTGCTGCTGCCTGCTTTGCTGCTCTTGTTGTTACTTTGCTACTACCATTTTAATAGTATCGTGATTGGTGGTGGCTGACTTGTTTTGCTCTTTCTTGATGTGTGATGATGGCATTTACAATTACTATGTACTTTTTCTTTTCTACTCCACCGTTTCTGTCTACCTAATTTCCCAAAAAAATATATATATATACCTATTCGTATTTCAAGCTCATTTTGTACAAAAATTAATTTTTGCGTAGAAGTAGTTGTTGTTGTAACTGCAATTTTCAATGCATGCTAAAATAATAATGGGTAGCGATAATGAGGAAACAAAGAGGATATTGTAATAATGAGTTTGATATGGTATGATGGTATTGTGACGCATTTAATCGCAATAAAACTACCAAAGTGAGAGAAAATTTCAGAGTGTGCTATGTATGCTCTTGTTTTTTAATGACGAATGCTTGAACTGTCCGAAAATACGGTTAAATTTATGTAAAAAGTCGTTTTACAAATAATGAAAAATGCAAAAAAATTAAAAAATGTTGTTCGATATGGCTAGCAAAATACATAAAGTTAAAGTGAACACAATGGATGCAAACTTGAAAATAAATCGCATTGGTAATGTGCACATAAAACTGCCATACAGTTTCTAAAAGTTAAACACAGCAATATTACTTTGCAAGCACAATTTGTAGTATTTACATATTACATTTAAAATAATAGTTTTGTCTAAAGTTAAAGCTGAGCAAACTTGATGGTGATAATATTACAAAAGTGATTTTTTGGATAAAGGGGAAAGGAAATTTTTATCTACATTTTATAAAGTTTTAAAATGGTTACTAGACTATTGGGTTTAAAGTTCATTGAAAAGTGTTTTTGATTCCGACTGTCAATATTACGGCTCGTCTGACACTGCATTTTAGCATGGCAAACTACTCGTCAACAGTCAACAACACAACGCTTCCGTTCTGAATAAATTTGCACATGCGCACTACAAACTGATAGCGATTGCAAAACTAGCCGGAGCACAAATACGGTTTAGATCTGAATTTTCTTTGTTTTTAAAATGAACTGTTGATTTTTTAAGCCCAATTAAAAATATTATTCATTCTTAACACGTTTTTTAGACTTTCTCTTTTGGATGCATGTTTTCATGTTATGAATTAATGTCATATTTAATGTCATCGTTACAAACACTTAACTAAAACTATAAAAATTTTGGTTTTATAATTTTTTTTACTATGCTTGCTTACTTGATGTTGACCGCAGGCCAGGGCTATACGATTTTGTAGTGCATTGAGCAGCTTGAAAAGGTTGCCAATGTCAATTCCACTTCTGACTTGATGTGGGAGGAGTTGTTCAGGTGGAACAAGAAAATGCGGTGGCACTTGGACAGGCTGTGCAAGATATGGTCTGTTAGATGGACCAGGAATAGGATTCAGTATCTGTTGAACTGCTCTTTCAGGAATTGAGCTTGCACCGCTGCCACCTCCACTACTACCGCTGGACCTTGATGGTCCAGGTTCCATGATTATGGCAGTAGTCTGGACTTTTTTCCAATAATATAAAGTATATAAAACTGCTATAATGTGTATAAGACTTTACTGCTAGATACTATTTGATCACTCTGTTGTCAATAA
>JAANSP010001499.1:0-15192 GCA_036850745.1 Homidia socia | reverse complement strand
GGGCAATCTGATTGGAATGAAGATCCATCAGTAACGACGCCACGGTTTTTGATGAAATTGCATTCGAATTTTCCATTGAGGATATCCAGCAATAGAACTCAATCCCCTATAACAAGATATTATTATCAATTAAAGCTTCGTTTCGGTTTTTGCAAACTCAAAAATGAGCTCCAGTTCCCAAGCAGTTTTTCTTTTAGAGTTTTGTCTATTTTCTAGGTTATCACCTTTTTGTTAATGTCAGCAGACAAGGAAAGTGCCAAGAAGAAAATAAGAAAAAATAAATATACTCGTATTAATGTCACTGGATGTACATTACTTCCGTCAAAAAATGATATTCCTATCCACGCCGCATAATATGGTAAGGAAACTGAGACGCAAGCGCATATTAAAATACCCATTGCTCGGTTCAAATTTTTAATAAACTTTCTCAGTCGTGTATACTTTTTTAAAATCTGCAGGGAAAAGTCATCAAAATAATATGATAAATACAAAAAGGTGGCAATTTTAATGTGGTATCCAGCTTTTTCATTTTAAGCTTCAAATTTTAAATCTTACCCTTTCTGCTGCAAAGGGAGACCCCATTGAGTTTTTGCAAAAGTGGTTAAATTCTTGCATTATTCGTCGTACACACAAAGGTACCAACAAAACCAACAGATCAAGATATGGGACAAGGACAACTGAAGGTACTAGGATTAAAATCTGAAGGTATGTTAAAAATGACACAAAACACTTGATCATTCTAGATTGTTCTTTTGCGCTTGAGAATAGAAGCTTGGACCTCTCTTGAAGATCGTTGAAGAAGTGAGTCCAGCCTTTTGTGTACAAATTGTTCACCAAGTAAGAATCGGTCATTCCCATTACAAGCGCAGACATGCACGTTACATATGCAACAACATTGATCTGTTTGTCAAATGAATATATATGGCTCAAGTGATGGGTTTTATAAATATTTTCTTGAAGATCGTTGAAGAAGTGAGTCCAGCCTTTTGTGTACAAATTGTTCACCAAGTAAGAATCGGTCATTCCCATTACAAGCGCAGACATGCACGTTATATATGCAACTACGTTGATCTGTTTGTCAAATGAATATATATGGCTCAAGTGATGGGTTTTATAAATATTACACTATTTCATAAAGTTAAAGGTAACTTGCCAAAAAAGCAGGGCTACGTTTTCTCTTTTGATCATAAAAGTTTAATTTCTGCATGTGATCAAACACCAAACGGAATGCGTCTTGCTTAAACCAAAAGGTTAAATTCAAAGACAAGTGGTAACCTGTGTATCCCACGTAGGAAAACGATGTAAAGTAGCTCATTTGATCCTGACTGTCCATTTGTCTGGAACTCCACCAAAGAAGTGATAAATATTGAAACAAAATTATCAACTGTACTGTCCCACATAAAACCTGCAATGAAAATATAGAAACTTAAAAATACACTAATTTTTTTAAAAGTTAGCCCTGTGCGAACAGAACTGTGTTTGCTTTAGCCATACTTTTTGAATTTTGTTGGTACGCATCTCCAACTTTCCATACTCTGGATTCTTTTTCAGGCGAAATGGAACTAAAAGATAAGTAGTATCCAAAGTTCAGATACCATTTCCAAAAATCAATAAAGGGAATCGAATCTGGGAAATCCAAAATAAGTTCGTCTAGCGATTGCTTTTCGGGAAGCATTTTAATACAGTGGAGACTTCTCCTCAGGAGATGTGTGACTTTTCAATGCTACGCATACGAAAGAATAATAACTTTTATGATTCTGCCCTCATCACTCTCCCCTGACGTGTTTGAAAGCGTGAACACTTGTAGCGATTTTCACCAAATTATTACTTCAAATAAGATAATTAACTTGTATTGCATAGAATAACATTTCCAAGGTATGCCATCATCATAGCTTGCACATGAAATGAGCTCATGTGCGTAATTACGCAGAATTTTTACAAATTGCAAAACCATGTCAGCTATTAGGAGAAAGGTCAGTGTTTGATACGAAAAAGTGTATGTCTCATGAACTTATCAGTGACTAATCAGACTGTTATATTCAAATCGATTTTATTGTGTCTTTGATGATCAAGTCAACTTACATTGTGCACACCAAGTTTTACACAAAAAGATGATAAGAACAAGTGAACAGACCGGATTTTCTAACGAACTTTGCACTAGACTAAAATGTACCTACTATAGAGTACCTTATATAAATAAATACTTGCTGAGAAGTTGTGTGGGCGCTGAAAGTGAATTCTGAAAAAAATGTAGCCTAGAATTAAGTCTGAGCCTTTTCAAGATAAAAATACACTTTAATAAAAATAAAGATAAATATTACATTACAAGCAGTTCATCATGGTGCTTTGAATCTTATTCAAATACTTCATTGGAGTAATTTCCAACATTTTCATTACGGTAAACGGAAATGTGGTCCCCGCGACTAATTTGAAATTGGATGATAATGCTCGTGTACGTCACAATTATGCTCATAATCTATTCACAGATCAAATCCCGCGACTAATTTGAAATTGGATGATAATGCTCGTGTACGTCACAATTATGCTCATAATCTATTCACAGAACAAAGTAATTAAATACACATCCAATTAGCAAATTGGTATTGTTTATAACCGTATTTAAGTCAACTTTCAAACTATACCGTAACTAGAAACCGAAAGTTTATGACAAATAATCCGCATCCACTGAGGGAAATCCTATTACTATACAAATCCATCATAAGAACAGTCATTTGGTTGGGTGGCATCATTCCATGTAATTCTGAGGATCCAATCCACTCGTAGAATTCGTTGGCCTGTTCATATAAGCTCAATAAAATACACATGTGTTTCTAAATGTAATATATAAAATAGGCAAATTTTAAATGTTACTCTTTGATTAATTCGGGCAGCCATTGATAAAACAAACAAAAATGTGACAAAGTAAATGTAGAAATGAATTGCATCAAATGTTTCGATTGTGTTGTTAAAAAGTTGCACAGCAATCCATGTGGCATACATTGGCAAAGAAATTCCGATGCAACATAAGAACAGTAGCCCAATTCCTTTGTTGACCGTTTTGAAGAAATTCTTCAAAGCGGCATATTGAACAATTATCTAACAAAAACATATCCGTCTTTATGATAAATATGCATTTATTTGAAGTATATGCAATTTTTTCTTCTTTTACTACTACAAAGGAATACGAAACAAGACAAACCGTTGGAACAATCCCCTCCGTTATTTGTATGGACTCATCTATTTCCCTACATTTCCTCATAAAATTTTTCATGACATCCCAGCAACAAATAGTTGTCAGCAAAGCAAATAGGTCCAACATGTGAACAAGGACAGCACTTGGGACAAGAATTAAAGTGTGAATGCAAGTAAAGATGAAAGCTGGAATGGAGCGCCAGTCGTGAAAATGAAATTGATACTCTTCATTTGGATCCGTCATTAAGAAACAAGCCTTGGCTTGCATCGACATTCGTTCAAAGAACGAAGCCAAATTAACTTCAAATACGAATGCTTCATGAATGACAGGATGTGTCATAGCTAGAAGATATGCTGCAATACAAATGACATTCGCAAGGAGTTTGACCTGTAAGAAGAAAAAACACATAATTTATGACCACCTGTTAAAACGGATTTATTGATATATTATTGTGATTATTAGGTAGACCTCTTTGGTGAGTGAGAAAATGCTTAGAATAAATTGATTATGAAATCGGTTATTTTTGTCGACTAGGCGTAATATGTGCATAAATAAAGCTTTCTACGAAAATATATTGCAACAAACATTCTTCCAACTACCACACCATTCCAATGTACCCTCATCTAACAAACAAGAGCAATGTTTTGGGATTTAACAGATTATATGGTAATGATAATAATAGTAAATTGTGTAATATTCTAAAGCATTGTTAGTAGAATTGGATTTTCTATCAGTACAACGACAGATGCGTAATGCCAAGGACATTAGTGATGGTGGCGGTGAGCGCTCGGATAACGATGATGTGCACCAACTATTTGGCAGGTTTACTGTCATGAATCTATAATTAATCAGCTAGTGTGCTAGTACCGGCACATATTTTATACCTAATTCCATCTTTGATTTGTTTTAACCTTTCACATGTTTTGATGTTACAATGTTACCAATAATCCACTTAAGCAGCTTTTTAATTACAGTATCACCCTTCACAGTTAAGAAAGTGCTCTATGCACAGGAATGCGTCGCGTTTTTGCACGCATATTATGGAAGGAGCGAAGGTGTTGATTCCAAACAAGATTGGAAAGGTCATTTGCATGTCCTCATTTAGGCGACATCGCGTCGTTTTGGAATTGCATCATTATAACAAATTTTGATTAACATTGAATAAATTTATTTACCTATGCACACATTTAGTTCAACAGAGAACCCCACTTTTCTTCGAATTATATAAAAGCACAATCTCTCTGCTGAGTTGACACATCATCAACAGCTCTCCCTTCACCAGCAAAAAGATCTACAAACACCAATTTGTGGTTGAAAGCATTTCACAAAGCTTCCAGTTTCAAAAAACCCCACACATTCAACATGGCTCAATATTCTGTTCTCCTAACTGTCTTTGCAGTATCAGTTTTGATTGCTCATGTAAGTACATTTTCTTTGTATTTTTATAATAAATCATTAACCCTTTCAATGAATCGAGAAAATTTTATTTTGTTTAAACAGACTTTGTGCTTCAGAGTGGATGAGCCAGCTTTGGGTGATGTAGAACTACAACCAGAATCCCGGCAGGTAATGTGTATTTTTTACAACAGGAATGTCATTTCAAAATTGAAAAATCAAATTCGAAAAACCTGTCATTTGACACTAGGTTGCTGACAATGTACTTGTAATCCAGGATGCCCTTCAGTCTGCTCCAACAACTCCTGCTGCTCCTCTGCCAGCACGAATTCGCGACACCATCTTAAATAACCTCCGTGATTTTGGAAATAATGTTCGTCAAGCTCCAGCTCGCGTCACCGAGTGCTTCCAGAACATTACCAAATGTGCAAATACCATTCTCAGGAGGAACCAAACCGCTGCAGCCACAACTTTGGTTAATCAGGAAGAATAAATGAGTGCATAGCATGTGTACAAGTGCAAAGTGAGCCGAGCAATTATTCTTAATATTTCAAAATCTTACTAATATTTTACGCTCAAAATCAAAATTTTCATGTATATTTTTCTTTCATTTCTTTTATCATACTATTTATTTATTTTTAATGTTTTATACCAACTTTATCTTGACGAAGAATAAAAAAACTCGAAAACGTCTTCATACTAACTATCAGAAATATTTAAAAAAAAAGTAAATATATTTTACCTGAATCTTCTTCCATTTTTGAGAACTTTTTCCGGTGGAGCCTGAATCTGAAATCGTTTCTATCTCTTGCAACTGCTCACAAATATCTTCAATGTTCCGTTTTTTAAACCAGAATATGTAGATCAATGACAATGTGTAAAGTAGTGAAGCGACCAAGTTTCCAGATTGAAGGATGTTCAGTGGTTTCTTGTGCATTTGCTCAAAACTTGGGATGAGTCGCATAATTGAGAATAGCTCGAAAACAACAATCGCTTGAATCACTGCACATGTTACCTATGAAAAATAGGAGCAACACATTGTTTAAACACGTTGATTAGGTACCGTAATTTTACGCATATGTAAATAGTTCAATTTATTTTGAAAGTTTTATTACATACCTGTTGCAGCCTATTTGTATGCATCTTGAAAATTTTCTTTCCAGATATGCGATCGTACCTTAACTTTAGACGAAAAGGTATTACCAACAAAAAGTAGCCCACATCAAGAAAAACTTTGAAATAATAGATATAGTGTGATCTAACAGCAACGTTGGTTGGATTGCGAGACTGCTCGGATTTCTCCAGTTGCTCATCCAAGTCAGTCTCGCAATGCCCCTTTTCCTCATGTAGTAGGGATTTCCTGGGTGGATTTTCTCCTTCAATGACTCCACTTTCCATGGCCTCCATTTAAGAAAGTAAAAGAAAGTCAATTAAATTGCTTCCCACAATGAGGGCACAAACCGACCCCTTAGCATTTGAATCCAAACTGTAATCTAAACTAAAAAATATATTCGCTCGCCGTTGGCTACCTTTCGTGATTTTTATAATTACATACAGCTACATATACGAACTTTTTACAAAGATAAGGTACACGTGTATACATGGTGCATGAAAAGGTTAACGAAAGCAATTAGCAAATTTTTTTAGCCTATTGTGAGCTGTGTGCTTATTGTCACACGTCATTCTAATAGTTAAGATGAGATAACAAAAAGTGTTTGCTCTGCTAATAACAACACATGGCCAACCATTTTCATTATAAACAGCTTTTCCAGTTGTACAAAGGAGTACAAAAGACCAATGTGAAGTAACATACTTAGGCTAAACTATACTCATTTATAATTCCAATGTCAACGCCTGCATTGCCCGAAAACTCTTTTGTCGCCGATCCTTTGTATTTCTCTCTGTGTAATTTCTCTATTATCAGAAATTATTATTTTCATGAGGTAAGCATTGAGGTGACAGAAATAAATAAATAATTATGCAGTTACTTACTGTAAGGTTTACAGTATATATTTACCTACGTGTTTGGTGAAAGCAGTGGACGCAAATACAGTCCTTTTCTCCAATGGCTTTGACAGTGCTTCTTGTACTGTCTTAAAAACGAAAATCAACAAAATAAATGTTTTCTCAGTATCATGTGTTTATTGTAGATTTTCACTTGTTTTTAATCATTTTTACAGAGTTAAACTGCATTTGTTGAAAAATGCAGAGAATGAGAGAAAAATGTACTATTTCTATTTCTACACACAGATGTACATAAACTTTGGTTCGCATACAAAATACTATAACTAACAGAAATAACTTCCAAATTTTGACGTACAGGCCAATTTATATCACTGACAGTTCCCATTGTGTTAATTTTACCTTTCCGAAACCAGTCATCTTTGAAGCAACAGGTAGTATTAAAGTAGAAAATAAATGCAAAGCTTCAAGGTGAGTACTCTACAGTAATTATTTGCCTTGTGACATTCGTACTAGCCAAATGCTCTATTAAAAACATGAGAACAGCGCAAATGCTGCCACCAAACAAAAGTATGTACGCAAATTTGAAATGCATCAACTTAAACGGTCTCACGATATTTTGCATGTCATCCACAAATTTCCTTAAGACCTTGTACACTTTTGAATGTTTCCTACTTTTGAGCCATGCTTGTCCGGCGCCCATTGCTGCATTCTCAGCTTTTCTTTTCAAACGAACAACAATGCCCATGTCCCTCATCCATCCAAAGATTTTGTCAAAAGTCCTTGTATATATGGAGTGTCTCTGAAATCCAATGCTATTCCTTGAGCTGTGAACAGATTTTGATACAGTGACGAGATTGAGGCCTGCATGCAATGTTGCATTCTGTGCAATACCAATCATGGTCACCGATTCCCATCCAATGCACACATTCTTGCGTCTTATTAGTGCACGAACAATGCATCTCCCTGTATCATCTTCTAGATTATGCATGAACCTCTCTTTGATGCTAATTATCATGGGATTTGTGCTATCGTTAAAGAAATGAAAGCAGTCGCAAGAACCATTGTTCAAGTAATTAAATGAAATGTTATAGTCTAAACGATTAGCTAGATCATCAAAAGAAACTGGAACTGTATCTGGCTCTAGTTTTGTCAGAAACGAGCTTAGATTACTGTTGTAAGCAATGTTCAGGTTCAGTACAAAAACCATCCAAAAAAATGTGAGCGAATAGGTTCTTTCGGGAATATGGGGAATGCTTTGCGTTAACAATATCCCAAAAGGAATTGTAAACGCTTTGAATGGTATTACCGGTTTGGTAGACATTTTGGATGATATCTGTAATTTTAAGTAATATAGAGGAATCAACGCTATTAATATCAGTAGGATAATCCCCCAAGTTTCTAATGTGAATAGGTGGATCACTGCATTCCATTCTAGGTGGACCTCTGGTTTACGGGTGAGGAACACCAAAGTGTCAACATAGTTTGAAGTTGTTAAATCTATCACTCCAATTTGTCCAAGAGTAAGGCGGGCAATAAAGGCAACATCTGCTTTCCCATTGAGGACATCACCAAGCATGCCGCTTGCAGTTCCGTCTTTGGCAAGTTTTCCATTTCCTCGGGTCGGATTAATGTCCCATATCAGTGAAAAATTGTATGAGATTGAAGATAGTACTAGCATCATGTAATGAGTTCCCCCAGTAATGTTTGTAGGGCTAATGTAGATTATATATGGGGCTAAAGTATTAGCAGATATGCGAAGAGCTCGTCCATTCAATTTGAAATACAGAGATTCCGGGGCGACTTGAGTTAATTCCATTTCTCCTTTGTTGTAAATTAAGGGATCAATTAGGAAGGATGTATTGTGTGTAATCATTTCTGCTGAAATGCTGTTGCAACAAGTATATGTAACTCCAAGTCTGTGCCTCAACTTCATTCCAAATGGAGTCAGAAAGTAACGACGAAGCACCTGTTCTTCCCCGACAATTATGAAAACATCATAGTCTACACGGGTCACATGTTGAAGGCTAGCGTTAGTGACCCTATTAAAGTTTTCCTCTGTCACAAGTACAATAGAAATAATATAACTAGGAAGAAATTTTCCAATTGTCACTGAAGACACTTTCTCCCAGGGGAAGTAACTGTTGCGGCGATACATTCTAGATGCATTTGTAAAAATAAAAACGGGCTTGTAAACTCTTTCAAAAGAAACAAGGCTCAGTTTGTCGATAAGTTGGGCATTTTCTTTGTGGTCAAGAAACAAAAACATAATTGATGTCAGCTCATTATTGCTGACATTATCTGTAATGTCAACGAGCATCAATCCGTTTGGTAAAAATTTCAAATTTAATGTTATTAAAAGCATAATTTTTAACCAGACATGCTGACTTTTCCATTCAAAGTTAAAACATTTCTGCAATTTCATTGTGGCCAAGACTGATTAATAAATGCAATTATGTTACACTTCAATAAAGAATATTCTAATGACTACGTTGCGGATATGTACAATGAAATATTCTAGATCACTTCAAACTAGCTCAAACATTTTTAAACGGGAACGAACAAAGTTTGTTCAAAACAAACCAACTAGTGCACACGCACAACTTTTGTGTTAAATATGTATCAAGTTTGTCAAAGTACAAGTAGTTTCAATTTAAATTCAATAAAACTTTTTGCACTTGTAAAAACTTATCTCAAACACGTAAACTTTTGTGGCTTGCGTGTTTTCAAACTCATACACTTGAAAATGAAACTTTTCCTTTTCAGGTGAAACCTTTAACAATTTAAACTGATTGACGATAACTTGGTACACAGAGCAAGATAGTAATAATAATAATAATATTAAGCATTTCTCATGTGCCATTTATGGGTTAATTTTTCAGCATACATCACAGTATCTGCTATAATAATGCATTTTACTTTGATGTCAAAAGGTGGTTATTATTTTGAAATTTTTGTCTGCACCTAACAGCGTTTGAACTTTTGTGTAAAAATGAACAGTCTCGACAAAGTCGGCGAGTCGAGCGTCACAATAATATACCTGCATTTGTATGCGTGTTCCTAGTTTCCAGCAATGACGAATACATTGATCACAGGGTTAACTGTCAAGAAACACGTGCTATTTTCACGGATGCCAAGTTTACGGCATTATACCAGTCAAACTCATCTGAACTTTTACAAAATTTTCCATTTACGTGTTCAATGTAATTATTCTATCTCTTATTATGAAATATTTTCAGCGACAACGTTTCAATATCCTTGTGACGATTCAGTCTTCCAGCTACATGATTATTGTCAACAGCTTTTGCAATGGACAAATATTTCTCTTTGACAAATTATCTACTAGCGCTGGATATATCGATCGAAACGTTTCTGTCAAATGCACAAAAGAAACTATTATTGCTACCCAATTTTATGATGGAGATAGTCAAGGGAAGCGTGGCATTTAGGATTGATAATGATTTAGAAGACGACAAATTTAATAAGCACTAGTAACAATAAATAATGTACAATAATTTCATTCATGTATTCAAGATAACTTCAAAAATTTACAACCGGAAGGTCAGTTTACTCAATTTGTTGTCATAAGTTTGTCATGCTATAAACAAACTAACAACACCAATTGCCATTTTTTAAATAAAAAGGAACACGGAGCATTGTGAGTTGAGGCCTCATCACGCTCTTAATTAGGTAAGTAAAGTAATAAGTACGTAGGTATATGTAAACATGGAGGTCACTGAAGCAGAAATGAGCGTTGCTTTCATGTAGTAGAGTCCACTAATAATCCCGTAATGGCGGCTCAATAAACAGTGGGGGAGTTATTTGGTGCATAATTGATGCTCGCTCAATCCACTTCATTATTTCTCGACAAACTTAGTTTACTCAATTTGTTATCAAAAGTTTGTCATGCTATAAACAAACTAACGACACCAACTGCCCTTTTTTAAATAAAAAGGAACACGGAGCATTGTGAGTTGAGGCCTCATCACGCGCTTAATTAGGTAAGTAAAGTAATAAGTACGCAGGTACATGTAAGTAAACATTTGAGGTCACTGAAGCAGAAATGAACTTTGCTTTCATGTAGTAGAGTCCACTAATAATCCCGTAATGGCGGCTCAATAAACAGTGGGGGAGTTATTTGGTGCATAATTGATGCTCGCTCGATCCACTTCATTATTTCCCGACAAACTTCTTCCACTGAGATGGAAGTGTCAATGACCTTGAATATGTCAGTGTAGTTTGTGTAGATTCTCTCAATTTCTCGTTTAAACTTCTTTGTTTGTTCTATCGAAACGACATGAACATCGGGTTGAAGTTTTCGCAAAACCTTAGATGCTCGTACTTGAAACCTTAGGTATAGATTTAGGTTTTCTCTGTGTCAATTTATCGGAGAATTTCAGGTACAGAAGAAAGTCAGGCTTGCAAACAAACTTTCGCAGTTCGTTTATTTGACTAAGAGTTGATGGATAGTCGGTGAAAATGAAGCCACTATACTGCTTTTTCAAGCAAACATTAGCCATTTGCTTTCGTATAATTTCGAAAATGAAAGCTCTGGGAAGGGAAACACCTCGATGGAACATATGGTGTACTTCGTCCTCTTCACCACTTTCTAGTGAAAGTTCTCTTTGGAGAAGCGAGCCTAAACAGAGGTGGTACCAACCGTAAGACTCGCAAAGCCTTCCTACTATTTCAGAAATAGGAGCGCCAGGAGTGGTCAGGATCCATATAATTGGTAATTTAGCTTCAGCTATGACCTTATCATCCTGAGATTTTTGGAGAAGCGAACCTAAACAGAGGTGGTACCAACCGTAAGACTCGCAAAGCCTTCCTACTATTTCAGAAATAGGAGCGCCAGGAGTGGTCAGGATCCATATAATTGGTAATTTAGCTTCAGCTATAACCTTATCATCCTGAGATATTAAAATCAACACAAAAGTACAAAATCATGATATCAATTATTTGATGTCTAGACATTTAAAAATGTAAATCATATATGTCTAATATTCTGCTAGTTTTAACCTCAGGCATACTGTCAGCAACCGTATACAAGCCCTCTTGGCGATATAATTTCCGCTCCTCAGCAGCTTTCTCGGGAAGTGTAGCCAACCAGTTGCATGCACTGTGCATCATGTCTTTAAAGCTAAAATGTTTTTTATTTGTATTTTTCTGTTCTTTCCCTGATTCATTTTCAGATTCGGCATCTTCTTGATTTTTTGGTTCATATTCAGTTACCACCTGTTCGTTGTTCATTCTAGGGGAGAGAATTTCGCAATAAAAAAAGTTTCATGTCAGAGCCTGTATATTTTTACTCTACTAGTTTACTCTGGCATTCTCGAGTTGCTACAAGGTGTAAAATCCGCCAAAATTTCAACAAGAATAATTTCTCGGTGGCACTCTACATACTGTGACCGTTTAGTATGGTTTTTTTAAGCTAGTCATCATGACAATAATATATCAATTACTCCCTTTCCATCATTTCATGTGTGGCTCTGCCCTGCTGCAACACAACGCATTATGGGCATTTACCAACAACCCTGCCTGAAACTGTCCATTTATAATTTAAAATAATGAAGCTACATGAGCTCAGCTCAGCTAATTTCAACAAAAAACTTAAATACTCATACCACACTCGCACGGTGTAGGAAGAAGGATTCCTAAGTGGGTACTGGGTATCCCAATAATTCAGTTAGTCAACTAGATTTTTCAAAGGAAGTGTGTACGCCGTACTGTGAGTGACGGTGAGAAGAGGAAGTACGTGACAACGCACCTTTAAAGCTGTGTTAATAATAATCTTTTCATGCATGTTCGTAAAATGATTTTCAAAGAGCGTACTATAAAAATTTGCCGCTTTTAAGGATGTGTAGGATCATGCGTACGATACCTTTAGGTTACAGACAATTACTTACAAACTTAAGAAACTGATGCCCTTTCTGAACTTTGAAAAATGCACAGCCAAATGAGCTTGTCATCAGGAAAAACGCAGTCAAAGAGTACACACGTACAACATGAATGGTAGTATGCTGGTGGCATGTACATCTCTAAAGTTGTAAACAATTACAGGAAGGTGATTCACCAAAACTAAAAAAAAGTCTTTTTTACATCAAACGACTATGCATGTAAAAAGTGCAGATACGTGACTGAAAAGTAGGACTAATGGACTGTTACTTAACACAATTTTTAATCAATTATGTTAAAAGTGCATTATCTATTTATAACAAACAACACATTTCACTTCACCTTTGTAGCAATTATATAAAAACAAAACATACACAAATGTTTTCGTGTGAAAATTACAACAGAGAAAAACATGGTCATTGTTAACATTTAAAAACAAGTACTGAACAGAAATGCCATTACGAATGAGCATATAGATACTTGGCCTGGGGTGTTGTAAGACAAGTATCTTTGATCAACAGCAATCGATAGTTAGAACGGAATCAAAAGTAATAAAATAAAGAAAACCATTTATACATACATTATTGCCATTGGATCTTAAAATGAAATCTACACCGCGCAAGCAATATACAAGTTTGCTCTCAAGAAATTCATTCAAGTGTCAAGTATACTATAAACCGAAGGAAACGATGTTCCGATGGTACACGATTGGACCAGATATAATCTAGTATATAAATAATCTTTCAACATTGTTGGATGAAATTCATAAATCAAAATACTTTAAATTAAATCCCATATTTTTTTTATAAAAAACCGCACTTTTTTGGCATACCGTTATCAATTTTCAAAATCTGACTTCAGATTCGGTTTTATGATTAAAAATACACTAAATACATGTAAAGGTGTACTTAATAAAAATTTGAAATCGTAACCGTCACTAACGGTCACCGTTGATATAGGTAGCTCATGATCAATAAATTTTGACCTTTGATGGCTAGACGTCGTTTAATGAAATTCATGAATCAAAGTACTCTTTGGTTCGAGAGCTATAATAGATTTAACGTTTTTAAAAGAAACCGCCATTTTCTTGAATAATGTTACGAATTTTCAAAAACTGATGTCAGATTCGGTTTCAGGATTAAAAAACACAATAAATACATGTATCGCATGTATATGTGTTCTTAATAAAAATTTGAAATCTTAACCGTCACTAACGGTCGCCGTTGACATAGATGGTTCAAATTCAATAGGCTTCGAGCCATGGCAATAGGTGATCTTTTGGTGAAAAAATAATTTTGAAATTTCTTATTGTTTTTGAGTTATCGTGTCCAGTGACGGACAACCGGCATAACGTCCAGACTGATTCTATGAAAGTAGAATGGTATACACTCTCGTGTACCATAATAAAGGTTTTCCCATACACAATCTACTAGCTATTTATTATCAATGACACAAAAGATGCTAATGAGGGTTTATGAACCTAGCATTTTTAAACATGAACATTCCTCTTTTCATTTCCATTTAGTCTCCTACTGAGGCGTCCTAGGATTTTGTCTTCAATATATGAATTTGAAATTGAACATTGTTCAGATGATTAACTATAATGTGTTTTACGAGAAACTAATAGCTGTGAATTTTCATGTCACACCTGGAAAAAGGTAGCGGGAGTAAGAAATTGAGATTAAATGAATATTTATTATTCATTCATTGATGATAATTAGATACATTGTATAATTTGTATGAGATTCAGACAATGATTTTACCTTTATTTTTTCTGGATTTGGTGCCTGAGTGGACTGTGCAGAGGGAGAGATTTGATTAATGCGAACCAAAAATTTAATTTGCATACAAAAAAATCATTAGTATTGTACCACGACAGCCCACTCAATATACCTATTATAGTTTTTTATTGCTGTTATTTGCTCATTTATACTTGCACCAAGTTGCACTCTACTTCAACTTCTATATTGTTCAGTTGGATCATGGAGGGAGCGGTAGTACTGTTATTTTAACGATTCAGGGAGTAAAAACATTTTTTTATCTCCGTTTTTTTGATATTCACAATTTGTCATTTTTTAACCGACTGAGTAAACATTCTTCTAAAACTCCTCTTCGTATTAACAAGGCCTATCGTAATGGTGTTAACATTAAATTACATTATGGTATTGTTATAAAAGTATCTACTATATTGAATATTTTTAGCTGAATTAGCTTTTTTATCGCTTGCTTGACTTGATAATAAGGTGCAAAATCTTCTAATAAGCAACTTTGTCTTCATCAGCTTCATGATTTTTGACAAAACATTTCAAGTTGACGTTCAATAGAAAAATAACAAGTGGGCGTCCCAACATTTACTGCACTAGTCTAAATAATGCAAAACATTTTGATGATATATGGCACAAAGTGCATACAAAAAAGGATCATGTAAACCTAAAAGGTTCAAGCCAACAATAAGTTTATGTTCTCCCTTTCCCTGAAAATAGTGGGACAACAATACAACAAAAAAGTTCCAATCGTGGATTTTGACTCACACTATCTCTTTTTACTTGTTTGGCCTACCAGTTTTGGAGAATACATTGTAAAGCTATTATCCATTTCCCTAAATGGACCATAGTATCACGCTAATTTGAATATTTTTGCGTATAATTCTGCATTGTCCATTCCTTATGGTTTTCAACTTGTTTGCATCCCACACATTTCATGTTAATTTGCTGGGTTGCTACATTATTGAAAACTGTTATAAATGG
>JAANSP010001498.1:0-15200 GCA_036850745.1 Homidia socia | reverse complement strand
ATTTGACCGTGGTGTTGCTCAAACTGAATAACCGTCAATTGTGTCAAAATTTTTGTAAGCAAAATCTGTATTAGCTACAGGTGTTTAGAGACGTGTTGAAGTGTGTATGCAACGTCACATATATTCATATCTAATTATGTCTTTGTCTATTTGACACATCTACATATTGACCAATTGAATACAACGGCTTTTTGCTGATTAAAGCAATCGAGTGCTCTAGCTTAAGGAATGATTTCATTATTTCGAAAACTAGCAAATCAATGCGGTTAGTGTATTATTGGGCAAAAAGTGTAAATATAGCTTGCCCAAGTAAACTAAATTATATTACGTACGAACGTACGTGCTCCTGTAAAATACATTTGCTCCCATCTCTATTGATATTATATATAAAATAATTTATTTGCGGTTTTCTGAACAAAGAAACGTGTATTTTTTATTTCATAACTGCAGAGTAATAATAATGGTAGTCGGTGAAGATTTTTAAAACTGATAGATGTACACGCGCATTGTAAGAGTACAGCTACTGAAACATAACAACAAAGTTGTTTTTCAATTTGCACTTCACAGTAGTAATATTGTGAACAAGCATGTGTATTAAATATTCTTCCGCTTAACTGCATCTTGTTATTGTCCTCATGAAACATTCTGGTAAACACATTCCGGAATCACGCCAAGTCTGTCTGTCTGTCTACTGTAAATATTTTTTGTGAATGAAACATGGCATACGTTTAAAGTTGAGAAAATATATTGTTTTATAATCTGCTTTAGCCTGCTAAAAATTTAAGCTTGCTGCTTAAATTAGCAATGGCAGCTTTTCTGATTATCACGTTAGCGTACCGTTACTTTCAGCGGCAAATACGATTGTTAACCGTTTTAACATGGAGTTTATTGTTTTTTAAAAGTAAGCACTCATTAGTAGCGGTAAATGTGGCAAAGCCCATATATAATCAAGCTAAAGCTAATCCACACATTTGTGCGGTTGCGGCTTCTAATGGCTCCATTTATATTGCTGTCATTTCGTCTCTTTTCAAGCAAACCAAAAAATATATATGACATAATATTAGAATACGGTAACAACATTGACTATTATCTGCCTGCATTATAGCGCTGCAGCTTGCTTACGAAGCATGCAATCACGATGATGATGACTGCAAAACTTGAGGGGAGAAAAAATAGTTGCAGAACCAGGAGTATGACAGAGTGCGGCGCAACGTTTATTTCTGTTCTGACTATAGCCATTATGAAGACTATGATGATGATGAGTATGTATGTGTTATTTCACTCACTTTTATATCAAATCGTTTAAGTTGTTAGTTCGTGCTGAGATGTTGCATAACTCATAACTTGCTGCTCAGCAGCACGTACCAAACCAAACTGAAAACTGCTCACAATTATTATTATCATCAACATCAACAGACAATATTCTGATGCTTACTACTGCTGCTTTACAAATAACGATGATTTTATTTCTATGCAAGTTGACCGTGTCTGGTTTGCAGAATAAAAAAGTACTTGATAAAGCCTCCTTTCTTCAGCAAAAAGGGATTAGTACATACTGAGGAGAACCTAGAGAATTCAAGCTGCAAACATGCTACATTCACACAAGAGTTAATAGAATTACTCATGTAACTACTGCTGCTGCAGCTGCTGTTGTTGTGTATTTTATTGCATTTTTCGCTGAGTTATGCATTAAATAAATGGTAATAATTGATAGTGATCATCTCCTCATTGATGAGTTTAATTGAGAGATGTACTAGCATAGGCGTCGTATAGCGCCATCCATTCCACTTACACTATTGCCATTCATATTAACTGCGACGATGATGACTGCGTACGTGTTGATTAATTGAGTCTCCCACAACTGCCATATATGATGAGGAAGACAGATTAGGCAATAACGCACAGAAATAAAAAATGAGAACCGCACAGGCAAGATCAACAACTGTCACATTATAACCGTTGTACATTGCCGTTATATTGGATTGCTTTACTACTGTTGGTGCTGGTGGTGATGATGATAGTGAGGCAAGAGACGTAGGTATATGTAAATTCAAACAACACCTCCAATCAATGGATTGCATTCATGAATAAAATTCTCGAGTAAAAAAGTAATATAATAAGTAATGGGACTGATGAATAAAAATGATATTTTGAATTGCTTTTGCAAACTCGCAGCAGCAATAACTTTTGTGCTGTATTTAGTTGAGCGCTTACACTTAGAAAAAAATCGACCCTGACACTTGGGGATGATAATTCCACTCAACACTTTTACATATGCATGATAATAAGAAAATATATTGGTAAAAACGAAGCGTGGCTATTCATGCATTAACCTTAATTAGCATTTTTAAGAGCATGGTAGAATAGAGGCGCGCTGGCGCTGATGATGATGAGGAGGACGCTTGAAGGAATCACAGTTATCTCAAATTTTCAACTTAAATGATTCTACAGCCTATTCAGGATTACTGTTATAAAAGAAATGTCTTTTGCAGCTCTTTGGTTTGGAGGATGGGATGGAATTAGAATAGAGGCGCGCTGGCGCTGATGATGATGAGGAGGACGCTTGAAGGAATCACAGTTATCTCAAATTTTCAACTTAAATGATTCTACAGCCTATTCAGCATTACTGTTATAAAAGAAATGTCTTTTGCAGCTCTTTGGTTTGGAGGATGGGATGGAATTTTGCTTTTAAATCTTTCAAATAAAAATTTTGCTTTATGCCAGCAGGACAAACAACCTAATTAAGTCAAATGTGACTTCTTTTCAACATGAAAATCAAAATGCTTTTTACAGCTTTTAAAATTAATAATAAAATCCTTTGCTTTTAAATCTTTCAAATGGAAATTCTGCTTTATGCCAGCAGGACAAACAACCTAATTAAGTCAAATGTGACTTCTTTTCAACATGAAAATCAAAATGCTTTTTACAGCTTTTAAAATTAATAATAAAATCCTAATGCAATGACAGTGATTGATAGCAAAAAATGTTTTTTTTTCAAGCACGTGAATATATATAGATACCTAGATGCAAAGATAGGCAATATAACTTTTCGTAATGACTTATCCACGAATAATTTAAAGTTTAAAAGTGAATTAATTTCATGTACCTACGTAAACATATAGGTAAACCGTCATATTTACCGTATATATTTATGAATGAATGAATTTCTTTGTTGACTATCATAAATGTTCATCTTTCCATAAAATTTAATACATTATCTTGTTTTTATTTTAGAATATTAAAGATTAGAATTTTCTGTTTACTGTTGCTACTTATTCACTGATGTATTAACAGTTTGCATTGATAAATTGCTAATTGCTTTATCCAGCTTATAGGTATGATGATATACGTGTTAGAATTATTACGAATTATCAGCAAGAATGATGTTCCAGATCAAATATTATCAAGTAGCAAACTATAAAATTTCTCTCAAGGTGTGATAAGGACTGCTGATAGCAGGTTGATAGTGTGGTTATTTATAATGTTATTTAGATTTAGCTGTCGCCAATGATGATTTGGAGATACAGAAGAGTTTGGTTTGGACAGCATTTCTTTTATTGGGTCATCATATAAGTGGATATAATATGTATGTATTTAAGATAATTTTGTGCCTTCTTCGTCTTTTATCCTTGTGCCACAAGTTTTAATGGGTACATTCACCATCACCACCATCCACACACATCCTCCCAAGTTTACATCATACACATTCATAACTGTAAATTGCGCTGAATAGACGTTTTGTGCCTTCTTCGTCTTTTATCCTTGTGCCACAAGTTTTAATGGGTACATTCACCATCACCACCATCCACACACATCCTCCCAAGTTTACATCATACAAAGTCATAACTGTAAATTGCGCTGAATAGACGAGTAAAGTTCAATATTTTAGTTCGGTCAGCTCATCAGAAAAAAAATATTTATCTGTCTATTCTCATTTTCATTTTATGAGTAAACATGATGATGATAATGATGAACTTGTTCTGTAGAAAAGCATATTTTTACTTTTGTTGACAAATGTACATGTCTATAACAATTTTCCATGCACTACACTGCTGCCAGCTTAAGTTAGGAATGGTTGAAGGCTTATAAAAACCAAGAAGATTGTATATAATATGGTAAAATGAAGATAAATCAGTCATAATATTTGTACAGTTATAAAATAAGCAGTGCAGTTCTTGTCACGAATCATGGATAGATATGAGAAACACGAAAATTAATAAAACAAGTACAAAAACAAGAATCAAGAGAACGACAATGGTGGTCAACTTAACCCATTCACTTAACTATTTTTTTCAATTATTTTGCAAAATTATGTTCATAGTCTCTTTTTCTGGAGCATAAGCAAGTATAGTGCGGTGCTGGGTTAGATATTACATTAAACAAATTATGTCAGACTAGCATTACAAATTAAGCAAGTTCTTATGATAGATGACACCAACAAATTTTTATTTCTGGTTTATTTTACACTGTGAAAGATAAGAGCATCCTTTACTAACAAGCAGACATCATCATACAATTCCTCATTCGTGTTACATGCGAGGACTGAGCTTACTTTTTGAGATAATTATAATTAAAACCCTTCATATAAGTATTTATATTGCTAATTTAAAGATGATAAATTAAATGAAAGCAGTTATGCAAAATAAAATTGGACCAACAGGCATGCGTTGCAAAAAGTGACGTAAAGTCAAATTCTTTGACTTGCGTATGATATAATAACATACCTAGCACATTGTAAGCATGCATAATTGCACATGAGCAAGTATTATGTTACACGTACAAAGTACAACTGCTAATTGTGTGTGGGAACTAAAGAGCAGTTAGTTTTAATGAGGTTAGCACAGTGATATTTAAGTACATGTTTTTGTAATTGGAACTCGTATTGCCCAACTTGCATCTTCATTATTATTATAGTCTAGTTAAGTTAATGTAAACACGCACTTTATCATCTAACCATTATTTTTTGCTACAAAATTTTGACTCCCACTTTGTTTTGGCTAAGTTGGCATTTTTTACCAGGAATGAATGAGTCATCGTCATATTAAGCATGCACTGGTTTTTTTGCTACCCGTGCAGTGTTCATGCATTTATCAATTTTCAGACATGTGAAATGCGCATGATTTGTTCTCCCGGAGGCAAATTTATTTCAAAGAATGGGTATAGATAATTATATGTTTTGTACTGCATGAAGAAAAACAACAAAAGTTTCAACAGTGAAATAAACTGTTTAACAAAATAGCGCTTAATGTTAAACAAACATTTGAGTGATTATGGATGGAGGGCAATTAGATTGTCTGCCTCTTGTTATCATTTAACATTTGTCCAATGAAACTACTCGTTTAGTAGACGGGAAACTCCATAATATTATATTTTTCCACTCTCATTTTCTTTGTTGTTCAATCATCTCAGTGTTATCATTTATAAGAAAAGCTTCCTTAAAACTGGATAAATTCACATCATTAATAAAGGTACATAATGAGTGGAATATTTTGCCTCAAAAGTGCAGAACCGGTGGAAACGGTACAATCTTGGAAAAAGTTTGTATTGCTCTGTTGTTCTGGATGTTAGATAATAATAATGCAATGCAAAATGCAATTTTGCTTGGGGGAAGGATTCAGTTTTCTTCCAACCTAAATTACAGTTATAAATATTTATGAAACACACTTGTACATTGAAACTGCTTGCAATTACAAGACTGACGAGAATACTATACTCGTGTTCATTAAGATGCTGAGAATTAAGATGTCTTCTCACGGAGTGTGAATCACCGTTTGCTTTCATTATTTGCTACATTGTAATTAATTCTAATGATGCATTTATTATATGAAACTCGGATATATAGTCCTTAAATGCATTTGTTACAGTAAATATAAACACATTTGGAATTAAAAATACTCAACAACGAGTCTGTGTTTTAAAAGGAAAGACAAAACATGTCATTGGTGTATCAAAGTGCCCCAAGCAGATTCTCAGTAAATAATCTTTATTATTGTATTAAATTTATAGTTGTTATGTTGCACTTTAATGTAACGCATTGATAACTACACATCTATCTTATAGTAAGTCAACACGACGACATACAATCAAATCAGGAAGTCAATATTTTGCTTGTTAACTCAGCACCAGTGATGATTCCATCTCGACTTATGGGTGTTTATTTGCAATAAATATCTATTAGGAGTAGATTACATAAAAGGTCATATATTTTCGCGACTTACCGCTTAAAGTTCGCATCAGTGACAAAGCAGGAATAGCAGGACATTACTCTTCTTTTGGTATAATTAACCCTTGCCTTGTCTTTCCTGCTGATAGTGTGATATTTTATTACTCTCATTCTATTCACTTGCTTATTGCTTGTGCTTAAATGCATTACACATATTTGGCGATTCCGTATTAAAAAACAAGGCAAGAGTCATGTTTGTAAAAACATCTTTTATTGATATATGAATAAGCAAAAACAAAAGTGTATAGGTTACTGGTTAAGTACTTTCAAGTAAGTATAACCAAGCAAAGTAGACATTTTTATGTGCTGTTGTTGCAAACATGCGTGACAAGATATGGTGGCTTAATGAGATGAGCGATGGATTGTGACTACACAACACGTTCAGTTTACTGCTTCTCATAAGAAGGCATTACTACTACTATTATTATTATGGAAGCATGTAATTTGTAATTCCGTAGTATGTGTAACCTTTGCTCTCTGTTGTACATAATAATACTATGAAATCTGCAACAAGCTCATATTCTTAAATCCTCGCCCCACTAATCCTTCTTCATTATATACTCCTTTTTACGCTTTAGTGTTTCTCTGAACCGTAAAAATCCAGAAAATAAAATATCTAAATGACTTTGACTTGTCGAAAGATAAGCAGCATAATATTATTACTTGATTTTTAAAAACAGGAAAGAAAGATGATGTGCAAAGTTATTGATGATCAACTTCTCCAGTGTGTGCTTTACTTTCTCAATGAAAACAAAACAAGTGCGAGCTCTCTTACGAAACGCGGAAGTCAGCACTTGGGCGTATATATGATTTGCTAAAAATATAATGTTTAGGTATTTAACCAAGCAAATATAACCTGCCTACCTAAATCTCTTTCTATCAAAATTACAAATCAACATGCAAACTCGAAAAAAAATTCATGGTTATCATAAAATGTACAAACTAGCCTTTAACTTGCCGATGGTTTTTGTTGGCTTTTATCGTGTAATAGCTCAAGTTATTGACATGGATTAAATAAGAGTAGAGAGAAAACATGAACCAAGGGAGTTTATGTTCTGGTTGAATAGTGTTTACTCAGCAAATCAGTCCAAAAAATACCAACTCTCATTCTCTTCGTATTTAGTTTATCTACGTCAAATAATACAACACCACATTCCCACCGCCAACAAAATGAAAGTAAGGAATGGGATATGTGCCGCAGTCTCCTTTTTTCTGGAAACGGAAATAAACAACCCAATGTTTTAAGCACTTGTGCTTGCTTCCTTCTTTTTCTGCTAATGTTGGCAAAGAGAAAATAAAGTACTCTTGACAGCTTTTTCTTGCTTTGATGTGTTTGCTAAAAAGAAAGCTATATATACTCACTCCTTTTGCTTTTATTCAAAGCTCAACAACATCCAGACTCTCTTCTTCTCCACTTGCACACTACTCGTATGAAAAGTACGTAGTATTTCCTTCCTTCCTTTGTTCCCTTCTCCGCTTGTCATAATCGTCATTTGATATTTCTTCAGAAGAAGGCAACGAACGAACAACGATCAACTATCGCTTTCTTTCTTTGATGCTTGAAAACCCTATCAACAAAGAAGGATGAAAGTTTATCCGCTATCACGTCATCAAACAGAGAATGATAATGGCGATTAGAGTGAATGAGAGAGAGAGAGGTATACGGTATCACTGCTGGCAGCTTTGGCTAGTCGCAAAAAAAGTTGTACCGATGCTGATAATGCCTACTCACTTATCTGTATTTAGGTGTACGTTTGACGTTTGTTGTCGCTTCTAGTTTTTTTCCTCCCTTTATCTTCTAGTGTTCTGCTGTTCATGCCATGCAATCATTGCGTGAAAGTGATTGTGTGCGTGTTGGAGACAAATACAAGCCGATCTTATCTTTTTTTCTCGCTAAGAAACAGAGTTTGAAATCATAAGTGCGACGATTACAGGAAATCGTTCTGTCGCAGTTTCATCTGATAGCAGACTGCTGTCAATATAAACATAAGTATACTACAAACAAGAGTGTATAGAACTGTATAGTTGATATTTTTTCTCTTGGGAAGATGGGAAAGACGGCAGTACATTTCCTAGTAAAGCAATCTCGGAGAAATACTTACATAAAAAATTTGTTCAAATGCAGACGAGAGTTCTTTCTCTTTCTTCTTAGTCGGATCTCATCTTCCATTAAATTGTTCCCGTTTTTTTCTGAATGCATATATTCCACTTATCTTAATGAAGACACTACTTATGCTTTCACTGAAAATACCGAAATCTTTGCATAATATACTATGTGTACATATTTTGTGTACAAGCTTTAACTGGAGATAAGATTGAAGACGGAAAGAAGCTGGGATGTGAGAAGGAGGAGGGTAATGTGATATATCAGATAAGAAACCATTACCCTCCTTGCTATCTGTCACACGTTTCCCGGAAATTGGAGCGAGGATTATTTTATACCTCCCTACATCCATTTAGCGTCGTTCGTGTCATCATCTAGCTAATCAACTTACTACAAGACAAGATTGGTACACCGTGAGGTGTATGAAACAAGAACAAGATCATTATCCCGCGAAGAAAACAAAGTTGGAAAAAAGCTTTGGAAACTCTCGCACTTCGTCCACAGATACTGAACCCTGTCCGCTATTCCGGGCAACTCTTTAGGCATTCACCACACAACAGGGCCTACTAGCAAAAAGAAAACATTGCGAAAAAAGAAGAAGTGGAGCATGGCAGAAGAAGAAGAAGGAGGAAAACACAATATTGAGTACCAAGTAGTCAGATAACTAGCCTTTTACATACTTTTGTGGTGGCTTAAAAATACATATACTCGTTTTTGGTTAAAGTGCCTACCTCCATCACCCAAAACAACTTTTTCGTTAAAAAACGGTCCATGTATCTTGTATACATGGTTGTAATGGGTTAGTTATATTCAGAATGATCAAGAACCTATGTTCATGCCTATAATATTTTTTTTCATACTTTCTAAGTTCAATACAACCACTTCATCTTTTTCCACACAAATATCATACGTCGTAGTTTGTAGCACGCATTGCAATAATAATATATTGCTTGCTATACATTTTCCTTCCACATTGAGTGTTGAATGTGGTAAAAATAAAAAATAAAAAACATACGTATTACATAGCAGCACCAACTTTTTTCCTCTCATATGCGCCTTTTCTTCACTTTATGTTTTAGTACCCTTGTCACGCTATTACTACTGCCGTGAAAGTGAGTTTTCTCTTTCTTGCAGTAAGTAATACTTTTTTTAACGCCCCAGCTAGTTGATGATGGTGCTTAACAAGAAGAAGACGAGATGGAGAACCAAGTAAATATTGAGGCCAACTACTAGACAGACAGATCATAAAGTAAAGTGGCAAAGATGGGGAAAAATTATTATTATAAAAGTAATATTACATTGAATTGTCACGGACAGCGAGAAAGGGATCTTTGAACAAGAGAGAAAGAGAGAAAAAATAATATATACCTACTCGTTTCACTACTACTTGTATATAGCATACGTTTTTATAGACTTTGGTGATTGAAGCGAGAAAGAAAATCGTCACATTTATGGTGATCATTCACTGCTGTGGTGTTAAGTACCTAAACTTGGCGTTTTCTTTAGGACCTTACCAAATGCATGAACATATAACAAATGAAATAAATGAATGTACCTTTTAGTACTACATATAATGTAGTATTTATACATACCTAATATCTAACATACGTGAGAAAATGTTATGTACTTGGTTTTTAATTTATTTGCACATAAATGTATGGATCTATATGTACGTCGTCGTAAATGTCTGCTTACTGTTGGTAAGCTAGCTATAGAGTTCTTGGAAACTGTTTCACATCAACTAGAAATCACACGTGAAATTCTAGTAACAAGTTATATAACATCCTTGAAGCTATTTTTATTGGGTACACATTCACACACAGTTTGTAAAATTCCTGGTAAAATCAGGATGAGTGAGTCATTTTCTAGCAACATATATGTGGTTTTTATTTACACCTTCCATTTTATGAACATGCCAGTTTAATGAAGAAAAACACATTTGATAGTAAACGAGAAAGACATGAAAACATTTCCAGTGAAATGTTAAGGCGATTAAACCATGTTGTACGCTGACACTGGCTTCAGTTTCCTTGCTTAGGGACATGACTCATCATGACACGACGATAAGTACAGACCAAGCAATAGTAACAAGTTATATAACATCCTTGAAGCTATTTTTATTGGGTACACATTCACACACAGTTTGTAAAATTCCTGGTAAAATCAGGATGAGTGAGTCATTTTCTAGCAGCATATATGTGGTTTTTATTTACACCTTCCATTTTATGAACATGCCAGTTTAATGAAGAAAAACACATTTGATAGTGAACGAGAAAGACACATGAAAACATTTCCAGTGAAACGTTAAGGCGATTAAACCATGTTGTACGCTGACACTGGCTTCAGTTTCCTTGCTTAGGGACATGACTCATCATGACACGACGATAAGTACAGACCAAGCAACCAGCCGGCATTCTCGCATTTTTTCCACACATTTGAACAAGTTCTCTGGAGTCTGGAGTATCACCTTTCTGCTTGTTTTGATTACATACCTGAGCAAAGCATACAGAATTTGCCAGTGTTGTGCCTGTACATACAAAATGAAAATACGTGGAGAGGAAATATAGCGGTGAAGGTGAAATTAGCAGTAGTCAGGAAACTACATTTAGCGAAAGTAAATGGATACATCCGTACTCTTGAAAACATCTTTTACCTTGAAATAATCATAAAAGTACATCAGCGGTGAATATAGTGACTTGTATGTATAGTAATTTTGTTCATTTCACCAATTTAGCAAACAAGTGCTATCCATATATACCTGCATAAAAAACAAAATTAAAATGTAAGCTATTACTCAACACTTCCGCCAAGGAAAAAAACAACAACAGCAGCCTACAAAACGTGTTTTTATTTTTCCCAACGTACATACGTACTACACGCTACAACACATTTATACTCACTTGATTGAGAACCATTTCTGCTCCAGCCTAGAGAACACCATTTACTGCCAGCTTAGCCATTTCCCCTTTTTGTGTCTTCTCATGTTGCTGCTGTTGGCTCTGCTACTGTGTAGCAATAATACGTAATGGTAACAACAACAACACGAGAAACTTTTTGCGTTGTTTTCATTTCATCTCATATTTTGCCACTTTCAAATAAAGGAGTCAGTGTAAATGGAGAAAGAAGAAAAGTTTAGAAGATGTGGAAAATAATAACCTTTTGTTCTTCCCTTGCCCAAGCTTTTATCTTGCATGTTTTGGGAAAACAAAGAAGAGAAAAGCGATTACACGCTTTATACTATCCAGCAATACCAGCAACTTGTATTATGACAAGACGACACATCATTAGAAATGGGTTTGTAATAAGCGATGATAAGAATGGAGTATACCTAGTACATGTATAAGCAGTTCAATCCTCTTAGTTAGTACTATTATTTATTATTATTACGTTTCCATTTTATGACATACCTATTATATTCATGTCTTTATGCCTTTCTATGTACTATGCATGTATATTTTCCGTTCATTTTATGAAAAACAACAGAAAACAAAAGAGGAAAAAAATCACACTAAAAGCCTATTATTGAAGCAGCAGCAACAACAAAACAAATGAGCATCAGCCAACAAGGAAAAGGATATAGGTATATTTATTTTTTCCGTATTTTTTGTAGAAAAAAAGGCGACGATATTTTCTTTACGCCTTTTCTCCGTATATTACGGTTGTTTGTATCCTCCTCTCACCAACCACCATCATTATTCTTAGGATAAAAATTACAACTTTGGCGATAGTCTCTAAACGGGCGATAACATCAGAGTGAAAAAATAAGCGCTCTGTCTGCACATTCGTTTCGTTTATGCATTCATTATTTTATTACTTGGTCTTACTTTGTTATACATGACTTTTTATATCCATTTACACTCTTTTACTTTTTTCTACTGGTGGCACAAGTGAGCGTGTACATATAATAATGCGTTATATACCTACCTATTTATTATAGAGATTCTCAACCGGGCTTTTTTATGTAGGTACGTATTTACATGGTGAATAATGTTTGAGTGTTCTTCCAGCCAAAAACTAACCAAATCTTTTTTCCATTGTGTTGAAAAAACGGAAAGGAAGGGATAGGAGGGAAAAATGTAAACGAAGAAAAAGATTTTTTCTATATTTTCATGCTATGAATATACATTATATGCGCTGTGGTTCGTATAATATATTGTTTTTCAACTGCACATGTAATATCTTTCTCTCCACTTTCTCTTCTTGTGTGTCCCTTTTATTTTTATTCTCTCTCTCTGTTTAATACTTTTTCACTTTCCTCCACTCGTCTTGGTTGTTGCTTGCCGTCCGCCTGTCTGCTTCCTTTTTTCTTGTGTTTGCCCCTGGCTTTCCGTCACAAGCAGCAGCAGAAGAAAAAAACAGACGTGAAGATGGAGAAGCAGAAACAGCAGCACTTTGGCGTAGTGAAAAAAAAACTTTTTCGGCAAATATATACGTATTTTTATTGTAATATAATTCTTTTGCTAAAGAGCCTAAAATGGCTGAATAAATTTAACTTTTCAACCATGTTGTTTTCTTAAAATAGGTACATTTACTGTTTTGTTTGCGTGTGTGTATGCATTTGTATAAGATGATCATTCTAAAGCTACTCGCGTATATTTTTGCATCCATTTTTATTGTCATTGTTTTTGTTGCTTGTGTTGGTTCTGCTACTCTCTTTGTTTTTTATTTATTTTATATACAGTCGTTTCACTGGATTATATTATTTGCACTGTAAATTACTTTTTTTATATTTTATCAACCTACACAAATGGCACATTTACTCAACATGCTCTGTTTTTAACACTTTTTAAGGCGGAAGGGGCAGTATATGGAAATAACAAGTACGTGGCAAAGTACAAAAGCTACATCTCTGTGGTTGAAATATGTCTAGTGCTTTTTATGTGCATTGCAATCTACCTAGCATTTTTTACAAATTGGAGACAGGATTTATAAGGATTTTACGAAGAAAAAAAATCTTTAAACTTTTTTGTACAGATTTTTTTGCAACGAATGAGTTAAAAAGAAGTAAAAATCCATGCAAGTGTAACATATCACAAGTCTATTCCATGAAAGTATATTATAAGTGGAGCTTTAAAAATGATCAACTTCCTTTTATCTTAAAAGGAGTTCCATCATCGTCATCATCATTTTTTTCCTTCTTTTTCGTCGTCGACAACATCAACAAGCTATAAATAGTGTGTAAGCTCTATATTTTATATTATTATTATCATCATTTTTAAAAGGAAATCAGAGGATTGAAGTTACTAAAACCGTTTCAATAAAATAGTAAATACATCATATCGTCACAAGTCTGTACATAAAAGAAACAGCTACTTATTTCCATGTGGGTGTAAGCTATGTATAGACACATTTTACTTGGAGCATTTGAAGCATTGGAAGTTTTCATATGTTTGAGTGTTTGACTGAACTGAAGAGACTAGAAATTGGTGCTCCAATTGCTGATCCTTTTATTGACTAAAGAATTTGCTCCTATCATGTTTACGTCACTCCATTCAACCATATCATCACTAGCAAAAAATTGTTTTGCCTTCGACAGCCTGCCTACTACTGCAATACAAGTATACCTATTTAGGTACGTAGCTGCCTACACAATATATAGCCACTCAAAAATTAAGCTGTAACGGCTCAAAAAACATCAAAAAGATGCAAAAAATACAAAAAAATATTCAAAAATTCGACTTTAAAGAATCTGTTAGTCTATTGTTTATTTTAAATTATTGACAAAGATAGGTCAACAATATACCCCAGTAAAAAAGAGTAAAACAAAAAGCCAGTGGGGAAAACAGTCGATTTTTTTATTCTGCAATTTTCTAAACATTGTTCCCTTTTGTTTTTCTTTCAAAAAACGAAGCTTGTCGTAGTATCGAACGGCAGGGCATGACAGTGTCGATGATGATGACTTTTTTGAAGGTACCCATGCATGTTGTTGCAGGAGAAGAAAATAATACTAACCTCAGTTTTTACTCTTATTATTATGACGATGATAAAAACAAGTGCGCACAGTTCGTTTCACAAAGTATTGAATGTTTTGTTGTTGTTGTGAGTCAACACACATACCTATAAAGCGCTGTATAATGCTTATAAAATGCACCTATTGTTATACTTCTGACAAGCTGGTATCTTCCCTCTCTCTACATATGGATGCATGTACAAAGACGACACATGCTGCTGCACTTTTATCTATTTTGTTGGGTAGGAAAGGAAGGGAAAAATGACGATGCTTCTTTTGCAACAGCAGCAACAACGACGACGATAAAGGTAGACAAACTTTTACAAGGTTTTTTTCTTTCTTTTTTCCATGTCTATCTATATCCTTCAACTTTACTTTCAACCTCACAATCATCCATCCGTCCATTCAACGAAGCGTGTTTGCAACTTGAGTGTGTTCAATTTAGAACTCACTCAGGAAGACTTGTAGTACTAGGGTACATGCTATACGTATTATAAACATACAGCAGACATCCATAAAGTGGAAGGTACACATGATCAGCCAAAGGAGGACGTTGTTTTTGAGAGGAAATCTATGGACACATGATGATCCTCTTGGACTTGAGTTTTTGGGCGGTGGTGTGTTTCTGCTTGCTATTATCCCACTACTATGCTGCCATTTTCATTTCTTTTTTGTTAGCGTATAAGGTTTACTTACTAGTTAATACTACTGATACCAAAAAAAGTGTAGTAGTAAACAAGAGCAAAAGTCATCATCATCAGCATGGTCGTCGTGATATTAAGAGCTGACTTACCACAAAAAGCTTAAAGAGGCGAGAAAATGAGAAGGAAGCTTCTTTGTTGCATTTTATGCATAAGACTGGGCATGTATTTTAGTTTAAAAAAGTAGCAGTGTTTTGGGAGTAACAGGCAAAAAAAATTTTA
>JAANSP010001497.1:0-15207 GCA_036850745.1 Homidia socia | reverse complement strand
TTTTATTTGCGTTCTTACAAGATTTAAAGAAAAGGAAGAAGAATCAATTATTTGCGATCACAATTAGTTTTTAATTCATTCTACAAGGTCAAGGTCAACATATTAGGATCATGACATGTAACAACAAATAGAAAGAAATTTATAAAATATCATGCATTTACTTTAACTGATATAGCATCCCAAAGATTTCATAGTACAGTTGACCTTTGAAAAAATGCAGACCAGCCAGCAACTAGGTAATACTCCATGGGAAAGTCAGTAAAGAGGTCTGAGATTGAGTTCAGGTAATGTATTTTTATAGAAAAACAAAACAAAAAAGTGTCTCATAAATTGAGCAAGTCTATTATAGACTGATCCTGTTGGACACGTCATGTCATTACATGGAAATAAAATGCATTGCTCCACATGTTAAAACCAAGACCCTCCTTGCCGTTTAATTGTCTTGACATCATCAATTCTTTGTCCAGCAATAGGTAGGAAAGAGGGGCTCAATGTTGAGGTGGATGGTGACTGAGTGGTTTCTGTGGCACTTGAAGAACTCGCCGCTGCTTCTTCTGATCTAGTCGAAGAGATTTCAACGGAGGGAGTAAAAGCTTTTGCTTTCTTTTTTGAAATCAAAGGAGCGCCATCGTCCATTGCCATAACGGGTACAAAGGGAACGTTTATCATTGTCGTAGATGGGGACTTTGCTGGAGATGGGGATGTGGTGTCACTCGTAACATCAATTGCCACTGACTCGATTTCTAAGGTGGGATCTCTGGATAGCTTACTCTGCTGCTGAGGTGATCCAGATTTTGACGTTGCCCGCGTTTCATTTTCCATCGAGATGGTTGTAGAATCTGGTAGTGGGGTTGATGGAGGTAAATCAACAAATTCTGGAACAGACTTTGACCTCCCAGCCAATTCACAAAGTTTTGTGGATGGAGAAGGAGCCTCTCCCTTCTGCTCATTTTCACTTGGGGTTGGACTGGACCGCTTGACACCTCTAGACTTTTGCTGAGGCGAGGTCGCTTTCACATAACTCATAATTTCCGGCAGAGGTTCATCCATCAGGGAAACTTCCGTTGGAGGTAATGGTGGTGCCCCACTAGGAGGTTGATCTTCTTGATTATCATCTGTATAACCAGAGTTTTCCACACCATCCAGTTCTGGAAAAGACTCACTTGCTCCACCATCTTTAATACTTGGGGTTGGTGTATTACCCTGAACTGATTCCGCGACAACTGACAACGTAGAATCCTTTCTGTTCTGCCCACATCCAGATTGCTTGTCATCCAAAACAGGCTCTGGACTTGTGGGAGGTACTGGGGATGGATTGGATTTGTCAACCATTTTCTTTGGCCGCTGCCATCGCCTTCTTAAGAGACTGTTTAGATTTGAAAGATTCGTTACTAGTGGAGCGCCCAATGTGAGACAAGTGTTTTGGGGGCCTTGACAACCTCTCCCTATTCAACAGCGCAAGTCTTGCCATTCGCCTAAACTTGTCTTGACCTGTTTCACTGCCTCGTCTATCGCCGTCTTCACCTTCGACGGCAACGTTAAGCAATATACTGTCATCTCCAGCCGCTGGGGCAACGTGAAATCCTCGGAATAGTCGACGCTCCCATTCTCGAGTTTTCCTTNCTGTCATCTCCAGCCGCTGGGGCAACGTGAAATCCTCGGAATAGTCGACGCTCCCATTCTCGAGTTTTCCTTGACACGGTTACCTCTGAAAGAAACAATCGCATCTTTTTAAAATGATATAACTTAGCCATATCAAATTAAGGATTTTAAATGGTGCTTAGCTCGAGTTTAGCAAAATCATAAAAAATGGAGCAAAATGTTTACCCTTTTTAACCAAACCGGTGACATTCATTCCGTTGTTGCTAAACAATTCCACAAGATCACAGCGAAGTGTGGAAATCTCTCCCTTTATTTCGTTAACGTCGTCCTCCGTGACAGGCTCCTCCTCCCTCTTCCTATGTTTTTTAGCCAAACCGGTGACATTCATTCCGTTGTTGCTAAACAATTCCACAAGATCACAGCGAAGTGTGGAAATCTCTCCCTTTATTTCGTTAACGTCGTCCTCCGTGACAGGCTCCTCCTCCTTCTTCCTATGCATTCCACTAATGTAGCGCCAAACTAGGGCTCTCATCACCGCAGTGTACTCTCTGGCTTGTTCCTTCAACTCTGAAAGTCTCGCCTCTTTCGCCTTGGAACTGCTTTTTCCACCACGGACGCCTGGGATCACTCTTCCAACTAGTCTTTTGATTTGTTTTGGTGTTGGAATCAAGTTGAATGGGGACGGCAGGGTGGAATCTTCGTCAAAGTAGCTTAGCCAGAGTTTTGTTCGTGCAAACTTCCACTCTGTGTCTGCTTTCTCCTACAGTTGGTTAGTGAAATATTACATTCATCATATTAGATTAGCTGGACCGAGAGAGAAAGAAATATGAAGGATATAATAATATGAGAATATACGGATACTCACCGTTATCATTGCGTACGAGTTGGACATCATGGCAATAAGAAGGTTGAGGAGAACAATCACATTTATCACGCTGTACGAGCCAAACATTAAAAGACCCCAGAATCTTGTGTACGACTTGATCCCGGTGAGCTCAAAGTCAGCTAGTCCGACCATTCCAAAACTTGCCCAAAAGAGGGACTGCGATGACTCAAATAAACTGTACAAGATAAGGTAGGATTTGAAAACATTGAAACCAGAATGCTTCCATCTTTACTTTTCTTAATGACAAGTACACGCACTTTCCGAAACGACGCCACTTCATGCACGCTTCTCCATTGTTTTTCCAATCCGGCAAATCCCCCGGCAGGGAGTAGCACTTGTCCTTTTCCAGATCCGCAAAGTACCAAAGCAACTGGTTGAGACCACAAGCAAAGGCGAAGAGAACGAGAGTGTAGAAAAAGAAGAATTTTATGATGTCCACAATCATCCTTCCCAGGGAAATTTGGAGTGGTCCCAAATGTGGATTTATGGAGGATGTATGCACCAGCTTGAGAGCGCTGAAAATATTAGCAGCAGCAAAAAGACCCTCAGCGATTAACTGAGGATCGTAATCATCCCACTCCTCACGTGGAATATAGGCTTTTAGCGGATCCATTGCTATTTCCTGCCTTTGCTGAATGTACGCCCAGGTGCGCAAAAGAACCACTATGACATACGTGGAGTTTCTTAGGAAGTCAATGGCATTCCACATGTTGCTCACGTACGTGCCAAATCCCTCCCTAGACAGCTCTCTCGCCTCCTCCCAAATAAAGCCCATAACGTAAAACACAACAATCAGCTCCAAGCAGCGTGGGGGTAGCCCGCGATGTGGTTTCCGCTGGAATTCGTAAAGCGGATTGTTCCGCATTTTCATCGATTCCAGCCAATCAACCAACTGTTCCTCCACACGTTGAGATACCAAAATTAGCAGAACTGTCAAAAATCAATTGTTAACATTGCATTTTTCATAAAAATATATTTTTTAATATCAACTTTTTTTAATTTTTTATTAAAAAAAATTCTTTACGTAAAAAGAAGAGATAGGCGGATGTCTGGACGAGAAACTTCATGAAAGGCTTACGAATCAAGCGTCCCGTTTGACTGTTTGGAGCTAGCATGTAAATAAGACAGTAAAAGGGAGCAAATGCTATCACCTTGGCCACTTCCATGGCCTTGCCTAAACCTGTCTTCTGTCTAAATCCAGGTAGACCTTCGTACCAAATGGATGCGAGAAACTGCTGGACCCACGAGTGAGAAACAAACTTTTTCTGTTTGTAGTTTATCGCAAGACGGAGTCTAGCTAGTCCTCCTTCGTGGATTCCCGTGGGTTCTTGTTGAACCTCGTCCACACTCTCGTCATCTTCCTTCATGATATTTGGATCAAAGTTGAGCATCACCTGCAGTTCATGTGAAGTTCTTGTATGGCTGAGCAGCGATACTGCAAAATCCTGCGTTCTTTTCCTCAGCTCCAAGTACTCACCCCGAAACTCTGGCTCTGAAAAGGACAGTTGCTTGAGTTCCCAGGAAAGCTCGAATGCAGTCAGGAGAGGATCTGTTGAGGTGAGAGCAATGAGGGAGGGACTGGCCAATGCCTTATACGAATTGATCCTCGAAGCCGAGTGTCGAAGACAGTCTTGACGATTTCCCTCAATGCATTCATTGCATCCACATCGAATGTCATGTGGCATGGGAAGGGTCGCACCACGATCCAGCAGGATTTTCACTATTTCGTAGTTGTTTCGATGCGCTGCTAGAATCAAAGGCGTGATCTCTGGTGTAAAGGTTGCTGTGTCGCGGTCAATATTTTCCCAGCTCTGTAGTGAAAAATGTACAGAAATTGTATGAAAAGTTTTTTAATGATCACATTATAAAGGACACTTACGTAAAGTTCGCCTTCTTTATGAATTAATTCTTCATGTTCCAAGAGCAACTCGACAGCTTCCACAAACTCTTGATCAATAGCATGCAGCAGGGAATCCAGCGTTTTAACCCCCATCACCACAAGCAGCTCCACCATGGACAAATTTTCCCCTTCAATTGCCATCAGTAAAGATCCTCGACCCAGGGGGTCCACACAATTTATGTCCATTGAGTTGTCTCGAATCGCTTTATGAAGCATCCTTAAGTTGAAATACATTGATTTTTTTAAATGTGTATATTTTTAAAAATTTCTCAAGTCATTGAAATACGTTCTTATTCCTGCTGCACCTTCGAACAGTTGCCACATCTCCCCGCTCGACAGCCATAAGATACTTTTTCTCATCGCCTGTTAAAGTCTTGGGCAACTTGGGCATTTTCACCCCCTTTCTCTGGTCCGATTTTCCCTTTAAAAAAGTTACACGCATGTTTAGCCATTTTTAGCAATTGTATACCAATAATTTTAATCATTTAATTTTTTTTTAAAACAGTCGGCTTTCATAAATAATACGTATAAATACATACACTTTGCACCGTGCCAATAAGTATGAAAAATATTACAACTTATTTTTGTTTTTGATTTAATTTTATCAGTAGAATATGATGCATGATATAAAGACTATGAAGCCAAAAACAAGGTACTGCATTTTTGTTTTTTTGTTTTTGATTGAACTGAAATCTTGTTATCAAGTTGCCGAAAAAACAAGGATTAGTAGTGGTGCATTTTTGCATGAATATTTTCCATCATTTTTTGCTGTACTACTCTCGTTCATTTTTGTAGTGCACAGCGCAGTTTGCACTGTATTTATTTGCACTACTTTGTCTTCTTTTTCCTGTAAACTGTCACTAATTTATATATAGTCGTAACCATACACGTAGGGCTTCCTAATCCCAAATCTAAATCTGATAAAGTACTAATGACCGCTTGACAATAGTAGTATTTTGTATCACTCTTTTTTCTCTACATTGCTGCGTTGTTTTGATCATTTGAAATACATGTAACATGTAACATGATATTATGCATCTTTCCATTTCGTTTAGATGAATGTTGAAAATTAGTTCAATTTAAAAATAAAATAGAAACATACAAAAACAATAGTCATTTATATATCACTGATAAAATATCAAGAAGAATTATGTGACAATAACTTTCAAAAAGTTTTTTTTTGCAAAAAATTAAACTCGGAAAGAAAACCTCATTTCCAACAATTCAACTCACCTCCTCCGCGTACAAGCACATTTCCGCACACCTTCCAATGCTCCCACGAGGTCCTCCTGCTGAAGGTTTATCCATTTCTTTGATGGTCTTACTTTGTTGTTACCCTTTCAAATTCTGTTTATTTGTTTTTCAAACTGATTAGAACGGTCACTTGTAATAACTTGCAAAATGCATAGATTGCCTATGCAATGCCACTTGCACTGCACAAGTAATGAAATTTAGTGGCAAGTTTCCAAAACTCAAAGTAAATTGTTAATAGTGTATAGTCAATTTATAAATATGAGTATTAATGCTATACATGAAGAAACCAAATCAGAGGTTGGTGTGTACGAATAAGAAATTAAATTTTTTAATCATATTATTTTGTCAATTGGGAAAGGTGCTCCTCCAATGTTATCAGAGGAACCTACATCGACAAAATGGACCAGGTCGAGACTTTCTTTGCTCCTTAAATAAAGTTTGCTGATTGTTAACTCCACCTTGCAAAATGATATTATTCACAGGAGAAATCACCTTCATGCATGCATGCATTTGCATTTCGGTGTTGTTAATTTTCTCGGGCTTATAATATCGCTGACTCTTATAATGTATCCCAAACAAGCCTTATGGTTACATTACAATGCTGATAAACATGATACGTAAATAAATATGATTTTCTTACTGTCATTTGCAAATGCGTAATTTCGCAATTTTTTTCATACCGAGTTAATAATAGGATAGATGAATGTACATGAGAGTTGAGAACTGAGATGGTCAAGCAGCGAAATAAAGGTAGCGTGTCTGGGTGAAGTAAACATGCCAGTCTCCATCTCCATAATATTCAGCATGATAAGCTGAGTGAACCAGTTGACATTTGCTCACATTTTTTTGTAGTACTGCCTACTTTTTTAATACCATTAGAAACATCTTACCATCACGAGGAAACAAAAAAGTACGGATACGTAAGACCACACGGTTGTTGTTGTTGTCAAGTACCATCGTTATTGGCTTAAAAAAATTCATGCTAAAAATTTGCATGCAGGAAAAGAAAGTCAGTTTGTACAAAAAGTAATGCAAGCATTTGCTGTTTCTGTTTTTCTTCTTCACATTTTTCTTTTATGGGTTCATTCCTTATTCCATTTTCGTGTAATCCAGTTAAGGTGCTTGCAAATGTGTATGCACGTTTGAGCAAAAAAGAAAGAAGCTTTCTTGGCAAAAAATGAATAAACTGCTGCTGTGATGTTTTATGTAGGTAGGGTGAAGACAATGCCCTTGTATTTGTTTATTTTCATAATATATATCTTACCATCTTATTTTAACAATTATACTTTATTCTTCAAAACTTTTATTTCTAATTTTTTAGCTGACTCATTAACCGGCGCTGCTGCTAACTTACATTGTTTGCAGATGTCTTTAAAGTTATGTCATGTCTATCTAAATATGATTTCATTTCATTCATTACTTTGGTATTAAAATTAAGCAAACGTATTCACGTTTGAGCAAAAAAGAAAGAAGCTTTCTTGGCAAAAAATGAATAAACTGCTGCTGTGATGTTTTATTTAGGTAGGGTGAAGACAATGCCCTTGTATTTGTTTATTTTCATAATATATATCTTAACATTTTATTTTAACAATTATACTTTCTTCTTCAAAACTTTTATTTCTAATTTTTTTTAGCTGACTCATTAACCGGCGCTGCTGCTAATTGACATTGTTTGCAGGTGTCTTTTAAAGTTATGTCTATCTAAATATGCTTTCATTTCATTCATTACTCTGGTATTAAAATTAAGCAAACGTATTATTAGCAAATTTTTAAGGAATTTTAAATTTTTTTTAATTTTAAGGAAGAAATGTAACACTTGCAGCATTTTTTTCAGAAAGAAATATTTCACATTACATAGCTATCGACTACTATAACAACAAGAATAAATAAAATGTGTATGTATAATATGGTGTTTTGCTGCTACTTCCTGCTAATTAAATCCATCCTGTTCTTGTTTGTCCGGTAACTGCAGACTTTCCAGTTGGAGTGGGACTTCTTGGACGTGGCGGTGGTGATGGGAGGGTGGATGCAGAAGCAGTTGAAGTTTTTCGCTTTCCCTCGTCTTTTTTGCTTCCACCATCCTCTTCATCATCTGTTGACGTCTCTTTTTTCCCCTTTTTCTTTTCTGCTGGAGGTTCTGGAGAAGGAGTTGCCTCCTCCGCTTCATCCTTTGTTGGTTGTCTTGTTGTTTCAATTTGCACAACAGTAAACTCTGTTTTCTTGGCGGAAGGAGACAACTGCTTTTCGGAAGAATCTGCTGCGGTTGCTCTTTTTTCAGGCTTTGTCGGCAATATCGGCAGAGGCAGCTCATCCTCATCTTTCTTTCTATCATCTGCTACCTTGCTTTTTGACTCCGTTTTGTCCTCAGGCACTTCATGGACAGCGTCATCATCCTCGGATCCCTTGGGATGGCCAGTTTTCTTAACTGATGATTCCCGGGACTCCTTTACCTTTTTAATTTCTTGATGAATGGCCTGGAGAATAGGAGTGGTGGCGTCTGAATTTTGAGCGGCGCCACCTGGAAGTACGACGCAAGCTCCTGGGTCTATAGAGATCCCTTTTGGCAAAACTTTGCCTGCTCGACTAGAGGACGCTTGAGACTGGGCCAACTTTTGCTGTTTCACAATAGACGCTCTCTTGGCCATTTTTAAGCTCTGCGCTTTGGTCTGCGCCCTAGTTGCATTTTTCGGCTGCTCGTCTGACGTTTTTTGCTCGCATTCATCGTCATCTGCTTCCTTGATTTGACTCATAAGCATTTTCGTCTTAAACTTGGCGTATGCCACACGCGTGGCTGCTGAAACTTCTTGCAGTTTCGGATTATATTCTGCCAGTCTATTCAAAAAACATGATTTTTTAACGCAATTAAAACAGAAATTTTATCTTAAAATTGACAAAAGCTGTAAAATGTATTTGCATACTGATCAGGATCCATTGAGAACAAAGCAGCATTTTCTTGTTCAACCCGCCTACGCCTCGCACTCGTCTGTCTTCTCTTGAGAGACGTCTGCTTGGACCCTATCGGGTCAGTTCTGACTGAAGCTTTGCGAACTAGCTCGTTCCAGTCTTTCTTTTGTTTCTTTCCACCGATTGCCTTTGCGATCCTCGCAAACATGTCCTTCGTGTCGCCGTCATCTGCCATGATAGCCTCCTTAACAGCCGTTTCAATCACTCCAATCTGGAAGTCTTTCATAAGACGACGCTCCATCACCTTCCCTTTCCTTCCGGCAACAATCGCACCACCAGGCTGAAGACTGGGTGTTCGCATTCCGTTTGTCTTGAGCACGTCAAGTAGCTCATAGCGGAAGGAGGAAATGTCCTGACGAATTTCGTTTACATCGTCCTCTGTAATTCCAGCCTCCTCTTGTTTTCGATTCTCTTCTGCACTCACATAGCGTCGCACAAGCAGGCGAGTAATGTGGAGATAACGCTGAAGAGCTCCACGGCGCTGTAAAGCAGAACAAAAAGATAATAAAAATACGGGGAAGCGTTGGTGCATCTATTTATAGAAGCACAGCAGAACTCATTATATGAGCTGAGTCAATATTTATTTACCCACCTTTCCAGACGGCTTCCTCACGAGCTTCTTCCCACAACCACAGCATCTCTTTAAACTTTTGAAGGTCGGAATAATATTGAAAGGGGCCGGTACTGTGGCTCCCTCGTCAAAATAGCTGATCCAAAGTTTGCTCCGAGCAAACTTCCATTCTGTGTCGCTCCGCTCAGAAATGATTTGGTAGGAAGTGGACATCATGGCAATGAGCATGTTCAGGAGGACGATTACGTTGATTACGGAATACGAGCCGAACATTAAAAGTCCCCAGAATCTTGTGAATCCTTTTATGCCAGTGAGTTCAAATGCGTCCAACTCAACCAGACCGAAACTGGCCCAGAACAAGGACTGCGATGTTTCAAACAAACTGTCAACCAAAATTTCAAAATTCCGCAATTGTAAAAATGGGAAGAAAAAAACGAGTGCATTCGCAAATTTAATCAATTACTCATATTACTTGGCAAAACGTCTCCAAATGAAGCATGAATCACCGGCGTCATAATTTGGTAGATTTCCTTCCAGAGAGTAGCATTTTGCCTTTTCCAAATCCGCATAATACCACAACAACTGATTCAATCCTGTGATGAGATGACAAAATAATGATGGAATAAATGAATAACAGTAGCAGTAAATTATTAAGCACTTTTAAGCTAAAATGGCTTTCAGGCTTCTTGTTAAACATCCCAAAAGAAAAGAAACACTAGTGGCAAAACAACACAACTGCAAACTTTCTGCAGTCTCATTATTATCATTATTTTTATTGTTAGCATCAGGAAACTAGGTACTAGAAAAGCTCTTTGGTTCCTTTCATCTTGTTTCTTACCACAACCAAAAGCATAAGAGGACGAGTGTGTAAATAAAGAAAAACTTAAGAATGTCCACGACCATGCGACCCAACGAGATTTGTAACGGTCCTAAATGGGGATTGATGCTGAAAATGTGAACCAGTTTTAGAAAGCTACAGCAGCCGCAGCAACAAGGGTAGATGTGTATACACCGGAAGGCAGATAGATAGTAGGAACGGTTTGGAGAAACACATTGCCCCGAAAACAAAATCAACCAAGTGCACTCATTAGTTTTCATTATTTTTCTTCTTGGAAAAAAGTAAAAGCATTGTCTCTCATCTCATGCGTATGCTACCTACCTGAATATCATCCCCGCACCAAACATGCCCTGTTTGAGCAAAATTATAATTGACATTATTTTTCCAGGTAAACGCATGATAGATAATATTTTGAAACTTAATCATTTATTAGGGCAATTTCAAACCTCAGACAGTAGCATTGGATCGAAAGCGTCCCAAGACTCTCGTGGATAGTACGGATCTTTCCCTTCCCACGACTCTCTCTGTTTCCACAAACAAATAGTAAAAAATTCGCCTTTATAAAGCTACATGTTACATAGATTTCACATGTACAAAGCGTGACGCAACAACAACATTGATCAAGTTTAGAAAAAATTCTCAGCAGATAGCATTTAGAAAAATATTAGGTTGAGTGAACCAATCTCTGGTGTTCACCTTGCCCCATGTAAAAAATAAAACGCTTTAAAGCATTGCGTCAACCAAAATGCGTCCACAAAAAAAAACAAACTTGCTACTGGTTTATGCGTGACACCAAGAATCCAGGTCACTTTGACAAGGAAATTGAAAAACAAATTCGAGACAAAAAGAAATGAACAAAAAAGTGTGGTTGTTAAATCGTTGTAATAGTCAATCACGCATGGCATGCGTTTTCTGTTTTTTTTCTTAAAAAATGTGTGTTCATTGTTAAATCGTTGTAATAGTCAATCACGCATGACATGCGTTTTCTGTTTTTTTCGTAAAAAAATTGTGTTCATGTTATGTGTTGTTACGTCATCCTTTTGTTAAAAAAGATTGGTGAACATCATCGTAGAAGAAATTTCGACATACCATGACACAGTACACAGCCGTTCCCCGAAGAGCAATCCAAGTGACATACAAAGTGTTGGTAATAAAATCGACCACGTTCCATAAATCACTAACGTACTCCAGCAAACCGTCTGACCAAAGGGATTTGATTTCTGCCCAAATCCAACCTTTGGAAAATAAAAGGAGAGGAAGATGATGGCATTATGTGCACAAGGTAAAGCAAAAGATCCTTAAATTACAAGGTAACAAGAAGAAAAAAGTGGGGGCAAAAACATCATAACATTTTAACTAGCAAACCGTCTGACCAAAGGGATTTGATTTCTGCCCAAATCCAACCTTTGGAAAATAAAAGGAGAGGAAGATGATGGCATTATGTGCACAAGGTAAAGCAAACGATCCTTAAATTACAAGGTAACAAGAAGAAAAAAGTGGGGGCAAAAACATCATAACATTTTAACCTCCTTCGCACGCTCACTTTATCCCTACTTGGATTGGAAATTGGTATACGAAGGAGCGAGCGGTATAACGAGACGAGACACAAGACGAGAGTAAATTAGTTTCTCACTGTCTGTCTTTTTCCCTTCTTGTTCCACAGTATTGAGAATACACGTGTTGGAGGGAGTAAGCGGAAGAGATTTACTTTTTTACATCTTGTTGTTACTCTGCTTGCAATACTGACTTTGTCTTTTTTTTCTTGGAAAGAACAAATAGAATCAGATGGATAGCAATAAGGAAACATGGAGAAATGGTGGTGGAAATGGATGGTGATGATAACTTCATTTGAAGGATGAAGAATGGAGCCAATTTTTTGAGGAACAGTAAGTAGATGGAGAGGTGGGAGGCAGTATAAGGGTGACCTTTTTTCTGAATGCTGGTTTAGATTTTTATTCAATGTTTTTAGCAAAAAATTATCGTAATTTTGTTAGTATAACTGACTGAAGGTTACCTTGCATGTAAATGATGATAACCGTTTCCACAAGTCCAGGAAATGCTCCCCTCTCTTTTCTTTCCCACTCGCGAAGAATCCCGTGCATCCATTCATTGCCAAACCATTCCAAAATCACAAATTCTACTCGTTGGGATGCTGCTGCTAGAAGAGCTAAAAATAGCGATACACGCAAACTGGTTAAGTTACCTAATTTAATAAGTGGATATATGTATTACGTGTATCAGAATCATTATGCTAAGCAGTTAATTCAGTATTTTGAATATTTTCATTGAAAAAAAATAAATTGAGTATTAGGTAAGAAATTTTTTTGCGAGCGTTGGCCCTTTGTATCTCACTGAGAATACGTGACGTAGGAGCTTGAATGGCAAATGAACTTGACAAAGGGCTTCTTTAAAAATTTTCCCTTTTCTCCCTCTGGATTCAACATGTAGTGCATGCAGTAAATGGGGAACATTGCGCCCAATTTTGCCACATCCATCAACTGCGTAAAAAAAGAAATTTTCATGAGAAACAAATTATTTTTAATTGTCAGTCCTCAACATTTTGTTTAGCGATTAGTCTAAAATCGTGCGTGAGGTAGTGATATTTGATATGTTGTTGGGTTTTACTTGAGCTGGTAAAGTTTTCCGCCGAAATCCCGGTAATCCTTCGTACCACATTGACGCCAACAGTTGCTGAACTGAGGGGTGAGCCACAAACTGAATTTTTTGTCATTTCAAAACAAACCAAAAGAAAAATTATTAACCTCAGAAACTCAAACAAAAAAAAACATTTTTACGCACCATTATCAGCATCAGGTTCTATGAATCTCAATAAAACTAGAAAAATTTCTTGGTGCTAACATTTTATTCATACTTGCATTAGAGTTCGGAAACTATAAATGAAAAAAGACAAAAAAGTGTCTGCTGAGCAAACAGGCCCACACCCACCCTTTTTTGTTTATATTTGATGGCTAGTTTTAGTCGTTCCAAAGACTGTTTTTCGCCTGGTTCCCATCCTTCGTCTGCAACTTTGTTTTTTTGTTGCTTGATGATTTAATAGAGTTTGGAGCTCCACTGATGTTCGAGCATGCCCCAGCAAAGTTGTTGCAAATTCTTGACATTGTGAACGAAGCTCCTAAAAACATGCCACAAAAGTGTACCATAAAAGGGCACCATATTGTATTTGAAATTTAAAAGCATAAAAAAATTGAGCCGGTAATAGAAAAATAAATTAATGACGCGATAAAAAAATTGCAATAATCTTTTAAAATGTTTCTGGTGTTATGAACGAAGCTCCTAAAAACATGCCACAAAAGTATACCATAAAAGGGTACCATATTGTATTTGAAAATTAAAAGCATAAAAAAATTGAGCCGGTAATAGAAAAATAAATTAATGACGCGATAAAAAAATTGCAATAATCTTTTAAAATGTTTCTGGTGTTATGTCAGTAGAAAGCAAGAGAAATGTGTTTCTCCTCTACAAAAGTTTTGTGATTCTCGCAACATCATTGCAAAACAAGCTTTCCCATAAAAAAAATGCTGAAATGAAAATGACTCCTTGCCAAAGTTGAAACAATTAATGACCTGTTATATGTATGTAGTGTATGCTATTGCTAATCTTGTCCCTTGCTGTTTTTACTTGTATTTTATGTAATGATAATGAAAGTGGCGACGTTGATGACGCTGTTGCTGTTTTGTTTCTAGTTCTATATTTACCACTACATTCTACATCATTTCAGTTCTCCTTCATTTGATTCAAAATCTGAGTGTTGGATGAGTATTTTTTGCCACTGCTAAACAACAATCCGTGTGTGGATTCTTCTTGTCTCTGTTTCTTCTTGAGTTATTATTACAAAACAAAGGAGAAGACAATGGATAGATACAGAGAATAGAAGACATGTTTGGAAGAGTATGGAGTGGACTAAGTATACCTAATATAAAGGGATTACATTTTAGTGGAGGAGAACACAGAAACACGATATTCAAACTCCACAAATCGGATCATCATCAACATTTCTACACAACCACCATCATCAAATGTAGTATATAGTTTGTGCATCAGCATCATCGTCAATCGTCATCGTAACCACCACCACCACACCATCCCACAAAGTGAAAATATATAAAACAATAACGTTTCCCCCTTCCTTTTTTGTGTTCGCTCGCAGCTCCTTTCTCAAGTCATGTTGTTGGTTGGTTGAAAGAGAAGAGGAGCAGCAGGAAATTGTAGTATATAGTTTGTGCATCAGCATCATCGTCAATCGTCATCGTAACCACCGCCACCACTCACTCCATCCCACAAAGTGAAAATGAATAAAACAATAACGTTTCCCCCTTCCTTTTTTGTGCTCGCTCGCAGCTCCTTTCTCAAGTCATGTTGTTGGTTGGTTGAAAGAGAAGAGGAGCAGCAGGAAATTGAACTGGACCGACTGGTCGAGTGAAAGTTGCAGTATGGAATGGAGTGTGGTGGAAGTAGTAAAGTGCTGTTGATGTTTAGGAGGTGGTTGCAAGTAGGGAGTGATTATCATTATGATGATGATGACGTTGGTGATGGTGGTGGAGGTAGAGGTTGTACATGGTATTGTGTATTTGGTTGTGGTGGAAAGACAAGTGGAGCTTTGGGAGACGGATACAAATAAATAAATGATGAGAACAAGACTTGATAGTGAAAATGGAACAAAAGAAGGAAAAACTGGAGCCTTTCCTTGTCAAAGGAGGAGATTCCAAGTTGGAATTGATTTTAAATTTGTAGATAGTATGTGTGCCACGACGGCTAATTACGGAGAGGATACAAGTTGGTTTGATTTGTAAATTGACAATTTCACACCAGGCATTTTTTCAGATTTTGTTTGATTTCCTAGTTCCAATTTGCTAAAATGTACATAGATGCGCATATATTTACTTATCTTTGGCACGTAAAAATATACATTGCATCTATCAAATAGACAGTGCATTAAAAAGTATTTAGAGATGAAATGCCAGAGTAATATTGTAGTCAAAAGTCAAACTTGGAAAATGATGGAACAAAGTCGATATTTTGTTGCTCCTTCTCATTATTATTCTCATTATTATCGGATGCTAAATGAAGACTGCATCCTGAAGGAAAATGGTTGTCATTTTGTACACAGCTAATCCGTGGGACAGCAACTTTCACAGGTTTCTGCACTTGAGGAAAAGAGAGAAGAGAGATTT